>MRSU01000049.1:0-49325 GCA_008369845.1 Trichomonas gallinae
CAGGGAATGAATCAGCATCAGGTAAAGAGAAAATCCGTCGCTCAGTTAAGCAAGAAAAGGACTGGAGATGGAGTTGCTCGCGAAGCGATTCTTCAAGTCCGAAAATTGAATACTGACATTTTTCAGCCATTCTCGGGCAGTAAGCTAAAGTCAATATTAAAGAGATCCGCATCAAGTATATTGATGAATTTATCCTGATTTTCATGTATTTCAGGTGGTTTTTGGATATATTCGTTTTGTTCCGCTAAAGAATCAGAACTTTGCCGGCTAAGATTGCCTCTAGCCTTTTGGATTAGTTGGAATTGCTTCCTAACACCATTTGGAGATCTATTCTTGAAGTATGTGGATATCTTTGTCCATCTAGATCCGTATTTATTATGCAATTTTTCAAGCAATGCTTCTTCTTCTTCAGTCCATGGTACGGAGGACAATGATGGAGAAAGGTAGTTCAACCATCTATCCTTGCATTGTCGAGAGGTTCTGTTTTTCATCTCTAGGGAAATCGCTTCCCAGTCTCCTGTACCTAGTAGTTCAATCAACCTTATTAGTTTGTTGTCCTCCTGCTGTGTGAACTTAGCACGGTGGTAGCGTGGTCCATTTACTGTTTCCATTAGTTGAAAATGAGCAGAAAAAATTCAAAGTTGAAAAAATTTATTTTGTGAAGTATTCAAAAAATACGAAAATATGAAATATAGATTTACACGTTAAAAACAGCGAACATCATGACGGAATAAAAAAATTTTGAATGGGCATTGTCAAATTCCGATTATTTTCCCTTCAAAACTTTTCGACCGTATCTGAAAAATTTAAATCGTTGAGAACCGTCTTATTAGTCAGCAAAATGCTTTATAATTCATATAATGCCAATTGCAAAACTTTCTGTGCTACTAATAATTTTGAATAAAGACAATTTTGTCAAAAAGATTTAGCCAATGTTTATTTATCCATAAAATTTAGGCCATTATAAGCGATATTATTACACACCCGTTAAACGTAAACATTCAAAAATTTTTATTCTTTGGTTTGACTTTTGAGAAAACCACGCAAAATTTGTTTGTGAATGTTGTTGTACAGAGTGTTCTCATCCAATTGCAAACGATCATCAACATATTTTTTTCTTCACTTGATTTTAAATTTTTTCATATCCAACAATCACTATATTTCTATATCATGCAAAATTCACTAAAAAAAAATTTTTTTTTCATGATTTTAGCACGTTATCAGTTATTTAATAAACATTAATGTGGATGTTAATAGGTCTCAATGAATGTAGAATCTTCAGTTTTGTCTGGAAATTCTCAGACATTTGTGAATCTCTGTTTTTAGTTTATTTTTTGATATATGCTAGTTTGCAACTGTCAAATGTCGTATTTTTAGGAGGCCACGAATACAACAATATTGATAGGCGCCATTAATGGAAAATTAAAAATTGAAATTCAGATGAACATTTTACCGGTAAAAATAAGGTACTTAATGAAATAATAGACAAAATATTTATGCGAATAATATGATTAATTTGATAATTATCAATTACTGGTAATGAATTTTACGAATTTGAGCGAAATAGATTATCACAGACTGCTTTATGATATCATATGATATTTGACCAGCCAGCTGTCGAACAATGTCATAAGATAGCCATGAAAATTTTGATTATTTCTGATACGTTATTTATTCAGAAATCAAAATAACGAATATTTTCATTTTCTTTTGACAGCAGCATCTTGAGAAGAAAATGAACGACATCATAGCGATTTCAGTAATTGTTTGAGAGAAACTTTTTCAGAAAATATTTTGGCGAATTTTCCTGCTCATTGTACTTATAAGCATATATTATACAAGATATCTTCAACAAGTATTCAAAAAATTGCAAAATTTTCATAAAATCGTAATAATAACCTTTATCGACCACTTATTTGCAGCCTCTTGGTACACATTTGTTTTCTTCTCATTATAACGATATAATCAATGTTCATTAAGAGAATAAAAATGAATTCACATTCATTTTTGATGATCAACAAATAGAATATTAAGAGAACAATCAGATTTGAAATATCTGCAAAAATTATATGATATATAAGAGACTGTTAAACTGTGGCGCCAATATTTATAATTTGATTTATTATTTCCACCTTAACACATACTGTGTTTTGGATATCACAATATTGAATACAAATACATTGCAATACTAAGATTTTACGTTAATACTCATTATTTAACAATCAAACTTAATATCATTATCAATGCATTTTAAATATAAAAATGAGTTATTTATTATATCAGTATGCAATTCTATATTGTTTAAAAGATAGTTAATAAAATACAAAACAATTTATAAAATACATAACAAAATATAACAAAAATAATTATTGTGGAGCTTTTGCTCTTGATTTTTGGGTAAACTTGAGAGTGAATTTCTCATTGACAGTGTCAACTATCAACATGTTTTTCTCATGATGTGGCGAAATATTCAAAACATCGCTGTTCAATTTGAACGAGTCTCTTGTATTAATTATTAAGGTCTTCATGTCTAGATCGAATGCATGCAAGCGGCAGTTCTCGCAAACGGCGACAGCGACAAACATTTGTCCGTAATTATAACCATGAACAGACAAAATTCTTCCTAATGTATAATCGAATTTCGTTGACGTAACTAAAATTGCATTCATCGTGAAAATTCTTATTTTCGTTTGCGTGAAGACCCATAGCAAACACAACTCTTCGTCATAAGTGATATCAACAATCTTTTCATCAATAGGAATCTCTCTGTGAAAACTGCCTCTGACTGCGTCCCACAGAATTATCGAGTTTTTCGCCACTGACGCAACAATCATTGATCTGCTGCAGGGAAGAGATTTAACTGGCTCTTTGAAAGACATTGTTGACAGCTTGGATATTTGGGAGAGTTTCCACTGCTTCCCGAATTTAAGTGTATAACAGTTGGAGAAACAAGCATTGAAATCAATAACAATCAAAGCAGAATCGAGAGAAACTTGATAAGAAGAAACATTGTTAAGCAGTGAATTTTTGTAGACAAATGATCCATAAGTCAATATGCAGTTCTTTGTATTTATCATGATTTGTTTATTTTGGAGATCATTTGGAGCTTTTTCTAATTCCAATGAAAGTTTTTGCCCATTAAATACTCTTTCTTGATGATTTTTCTTGAATAGCTGTATAGGACATTGTCCCCAGTGTTCCAATCTCAATGACATTGTCGTCAGCAAGTCTTCTTCGCCATTTTCTTCAACGTAAGTATGATAACTTTCTGGGAGGAAAATGTTTTTAATTGCAAAAGCTGCTTGTCCTGTTTGACTTGATCCGAATATCATATCTATCCATTGGCCGATGTTGGATTCATTTAACTCATCTCTGTTAACTAGTATAAAGTGAATTGCATTTTTAGCCCATGGTGGTAGTTCGACTTCTTTCAGATTCATCTTTGATGTGTTCATGAAAATTTCTGGAACAGCAAACATTTCAGGGATCAACTCTTTGACATCATTTGTGTTTAATTGGCTGGAACTTTGCCATGAATAGTTTAAGTCGAAGAAGATTCTGCTCATATTATCCCAGCCTGTGTGCAAATCCCAGTCATAGAAAGTGAAAGGAGGAGTTCTCAAGTTGAAAAAGTGGACACTTGCTCCCATCGAATAATGAGCGCCATAGAAGAAAGATCCATTATATGATTGGTCGAATTGAAGAGCTCTGTCATCTGATTGCTGGCCCATTGGTAGGTTAAGTTTCCTGTGTGAAGTGAATTTCGTTGCATTGTCAGATTCGTAGTCAGAAATAATCCAAGGAAAAACAGGATATTGCGAAATATCAGCGAAAGATCTACTTGCCAAAGAATTCAAAACAAGAAGATAATCAAATGTGCTTAGCATTCCTGACGACCAGTGATTGAAAGCATTCGATGTGTTATAGTTATATAGCTTCATGTTTCCGTAATATATTTCTTTGGAAATTGTAACATCTTTGATGAATTTTTCTGGGAGTTTTGAGAGCCCTTCTGGTATAATTATAAGTGATCCAGTATCAAAAGACTTTATTTCTAATGCTGTTGGTCTGTGCAAATGCATATGAGTTTTCGAGAAAATTATTTTTGAGAACTTCCTTATTAATACGAAATGGCCGCAAAACATCGAATAATTTCCGTAGAAACCCAATAATATCTCAGCAGCAATTGATCTAAATGTTATTGGTGTTTCTGTTTTTGTTAAATTCAATGTCATTTCACCTATATTTGCACATATTAAAATCAAAAATTCTTCTTGGAAAACGAAAATCACTGATTCCATAGGTTCTGGCATTCTTCTCAATTTGCAGTTGAAGCAATATTGTAATTGCCCGAATTTCTCTGAGTAAACCTTGACAAAACTATCATATAAATGTGAAGGATTCAGGGAATAAGCAAACCTGAAAACTAACGGTGATGCTAATTCGAAATCATTTATAAATTCAATGAATTCGCAGTCGTTGTTTTCTTCGTATTTCGTTAATAAATCTGTTGTAGATAAATGAGGGATTTTGTAGGTTTCTAAATCATTGTCACCATTAGGAATATGCATCTCACACGGCGCTAAAACATGCGGAACATCAATCGGCCACGTAGTAGGAGAAATCGTGAAATAATTTGGCTTAATTGGTGATGATCTAGCAATAGATTGGAATTTTTGGAATAGTTGTGAAATAGTAAATTCCATTTTTCTTATTATAATAGTTGACGAAGACAACCCAATGCATTGACCTAGATAATGTTTTGCGAATGCAGAATATTTCGCTTTGTAGATCATTGTTTTTGATAAACTGAAACTTAAATCAGTATGATGTATATCTAAAGCAATTTCTGATGGAATAAATGGTTCTAAAGTTGTTGTATATAATGCCAAGAAAGATAAACCTTCAGTGAACTGTTTCGTTATTTTTCCTTTTAAGTGTGCTTTGATGCCAGTAATAAATTGATCTAGTGAATGCTCAGTTTTTGATGCCCATGTATTTTTAAAGTCGTCATTTATCAAAAACTTTAAGGCTTGATCTGTAGCTTGTTTCACATTTTGATCTTTAACGAGTGGATGCTGAATCAATTTAAAAATGAAATTGCAGGCAAAATCAAAATCGAATAAACCTGATTCCTGGAATAAGAAGACACTTATTGAGTTAACAATAGCAAATAGTTGTGGAACATCATCTAAACTAACATCAAAAATATGCATCAAAATCGATCTTAGATATAATTTGACTTCTTCGTTTGTACTTAGTTCTGTTAATTGCGGCGATTGATATAAAGCACTTAAAACAGGCAACAATGAGCTAAAAAGAAAGGCCATATCAGATAAATACCCCTGATAAACAGCTATGCATAGGAATCTAAATAAATCAATGAATATTTGTAGAGGAGCTGCAAAAATCTCTGGCCTTGTGAAAATTATTACAATTACGTTCAACGCTAAGTCACCAATCAATATTTCATGCCTGGAACAATACTGTCCTAAGAGAGACAATAAACTGATCCTAAAAGATTCTGCATCTAAAATGAAAGAAATTAAAAGTTGAGAATAAAATTCTGTCAAACATGAAGATTTGGAAAAAATCGACATTGAGTCTTCATCTTCTCTGTCGTGGAAAGCGACAGCGTGTATATCATGTTCTTCGAGGAATTTAAGTATAAATTCAGGATAACTCACGCTTAATGATATTGCAATTTTATCTGTTATTGTTAATTGATTAATACTGATGCCCCAGCTTTCAGCAAAGTCTTTTAATACAGAATTATCGTCTATATTAGGAATTACTGAATGTTTTAAGATGGATTTTGGATTAAATACAAAAGGACCGAAAAATGCTATTATATCTCTTACCCTTAAGTCACTGAGGCAGTCAAACTCTGATTTTGGTATCTTCACGAAGTTTTTTATGAAATTAAACGTTTCATTTTCTAATTTTTCGAGAGTTTTTGGAGGAGCTGAGATTAAAATAGTCAAAGCTTGGAATACTAGCGAAACTGCTGTTATTGCGTATTCAGGTCTTGCTATTTTAGTTAGTTTATGATCTTTTGTAAAATAAGATCCCGAAATTAAACACTCCATGACGTTAAAAGTGTTACTAGTGTATGTCTTCATGAATGCAAAAGCCAATATTTCTGTGTATTGGTAATAATTCGGGAATTTTGCTGATAATTCTATCAACAAAGTCATAAATCTATCATTTAAGTAGTCTGGGCCTTGCAGCATCTCAGAAGCGATGAAATAAGGTGTGAAGACCTTAGATAGCTCTTCTGTTATCTCCAAAATGCTCAAAATCCTGACTTTCGAAGATTCATCGCAAATTCGGAAAAATGATGAAATAACTTTGTAGATTTCTACACTTTTCGATTTTCTCGCGATTTCGCAGCAGTCCTCGATTATGTAGTTATTATTATACAATCTCAAAGACAAAGCAACTGGATCAATTTTAATTTGCTCTGTTATCATTTTTGAAAGCTCTCTGAAGAATAAAATGTCATATTTCTTCATCAATTCTATGTCATTGAGGAAGAAATTGAATTTAAACGAATTTATTGAATTTTTAATAATTAATTCCATGAGATTGTCATCAATAGAGTACTTCTTCAGAGGCTGTATGAACATTTCGAATGAAATATTTTGGTTAATTTTGATCATTTTGAGTAATGTTCTTAAATGCATTTCAGGAGTTGATTCAGACTTCATCATCATGTTATAGAATGTGTAAAGGTTATGTGGAAAGCTGAGGTGCCAAGCAAAACCTGTGCTTTTAATAGGAATCACGCCATTAAAATCAAATTCGCCGTCATAAGGAGAAATAGAGATTAATTGGTTAGGATCTGTATTTGTATTGGTGTTTGAGTTAAATGGGATGCCTTCTTCGTATAATAGATTCATATCAAATGAAGATTTGTGAATTAAAATGTTATCTGCAATATACCAAAGATTTGTCTGCTTTGGAGCACCAAAAGTGACATCTGGAAAGTTAACATAATCTTTCTTGTAGTGAATTGTCTCTGAATTGTTGTTGATTTGCAGAATTAAATTTTTGTTTTCGGGATCCAGTTGAACAGCAACGAAAAACCAGTCATTTTCGTCGACAACAAAGTTGTAGTCTTCTGCTCCAAATGTGAAAACGAAGCTATTCGATACAAAAATGCCTCGAATGAAATCACTGCTGAAAATCTCTGTTAAAAACTTTGTATCAGCGACTCTCATCCAAAAGGAGAAGCCTCTGCATGATGTTTTGATCTTGAAATGCGAATTTCCGCCTAATCCAAATTCGAACATTGGATATGAATCAAATCGATCGACAAGTTGGTCCAAATGTTTGTGGTTCTCTAGTATTGAGCTAAAATAGGTGAATGGCAGCTTCAAAGCAAGCATTTTGTCTAAAACTGGAGAATCGAAATTATTACAGCGAATAAAAGCAGGAATTCCTTCATCTGTTGCGAAATAAGCCATGCCAATTGTCACATTATTTTTGATATCAGCAAAAGGCAAAAGCGAAGGAACTCGTATTCGATGTTCAGAATAACAAATTTTTGTTAAAAAATTCTTATCTAAAGTAAAGAATCTGTGACTTAAGCTAATGCTTGATATCCATTTCGTCACATAGAGCTCTGTATGATCATTAATCGAAGATTCTAAAAATTCTTTATATTGATCAATTGTAATATCAGGAAACACATCCAGCCATGTCAGTCCTCCGAATTTCCAAAATATTTTTGCGCATTCTTGGTTAATTGCAAAAGCATATGTTAACATTCCAAGTTTGTTGACATATTTCTGTTGTATCTTCTGTATTATATCCTGTATGACAGCAAAATTCGAGTTTTGAGCAAAAGTGATGCCAATTAACTCATTTTTCGCATTTTGTTCGAATAAAATCCGAATATAGCGAGATTGAGCAATTCTGTCGTTAATTGTACTATAAATTAGTGGTATTACTTTGTTAAATGAAGGTAATTTTGATAGTTTCTCGAATTTTTTAGTTTGTGATAAAAAATTTGTGAAATCTGGTTGCAAAATCGACAAATTATTGTATTCGAACTGACTGGAAAGCAAATTAAAGAACAATGTTTGTGATTCAAAGGTCACAAAGTCTTTATCTATGAATCTTAAAACGCATGCAGCGTAAAAAATTGCTTTTTCGTATTTTCTATATGAAATCCATACAATGGAATCAATCAAAACAGCAGATAAATCTGCAGTTGTGACTTCTATTGTGAAAATTTCGATTATTGGACAAATTGAATCTAATTCAACAATTGGGAAGTCTTCATTCGAGAAAAGAGATCTAAAAGCTTGTGCATAAACCATCCTATCGTTATCTTCTAAATATCCCGCTTTCATTATTTTCAAAATTTGATTATTTTCGAAATTAGACATGCAGGCCAATTCGGCGAGATTTTTTGGCAGTTCATAAGGATCAGAGTACTTCTGAACTAACACTAATCCTTGATTTTCGAGAAAATATTTAATTGGATCAGGATCTTTAAATAATTTCGAGAAAGCAACATAAAAAGCGATCGAATATCTGAAATTACTTGGCAAAATTTCTTGCTGATTGATGCTGGATATGTATGCTAAGGTGATTGCTTGTAATTCTTCAGATTGAAAGCTAATGTTACGCGTATGTATGGAGAACTGCTGGATAAACCATCTAATACCCGATGTGTAATCAGAATTTGTGAATAAAGTCACCACAACAAATCCGAAAAAGTCAACTGTTGCTAAATTCTTAATAAAATCACGAGATCTTAGATGCAATATGAGTATATTGTTAATTATATCTGATAATGTCGGTTTTGTTGAGTATAATATAACCAAAATGCAGATTGCATTCGAAACATTAAAAATTTTAGGGGGAACTTCAAAAATTGTTGATATAATGTAGATACATGCAAGTGTAGCTTGTAATTCCGTTTGTTTATTAAAGATTAACTGCAGATATTCGAATAATGGATTAATTAAGTCAACGAGAATCTGTGTTTCTTTATCTATTTTTAGTTTTATTTCTTTTGGTTTATTAGAGTAGATTTGATTAATTCGATTTATCAGTTGCGAAATTACTTTAATATTAACAGTATTCGGGTTATTAGGGATATAGGACTCTAAAACGTCTGTTATTCCTTGCATTATGTATTTATCTCTGTATATCACTTGTTCGTGAGTATCATCATGGTCTTCATTGCCCCCAAAAATGTTCGAAAACCATGATAACATTAAAAAGTGACAAAATTTTTTGAAACTAATTTTTATTGTTTACTATGAAATAATAAATCAATTTGATCAATTTTGGAAAAAGTGAACTGAAATTTGCCAACCGTCGAAGTTTTAATATTATACTACTTACATATAACACAGCAAATTTCGGAATCTGACAGTTGAATGTTATCGTTTAAGGTTCCCATTTTACTACAGCTCTTTTTATCGCTCGCCTTTCCCTGTTTTCACTAGAAATATTATCACTATCATGTACGTTTTAATTTTGCAATAACAATGACATGTGGAAATCAAAATAAAATTTAAGTTTTTTCATGAAATTAATATTAGAAGCTGTCATTTCATCTACACATCATGTGCATCATTGGTAGTCTAACCATCATCTATAGAAAATATATTAGAACTTCATATTTTAGCATAACAATATTTTGCATTATTTCATTGATCATATGATATATATTATAATATACTTGCAAATAAAAAATCCTTAATATGTATTGTCGTTGAGCTCATCAAGCATGTGAGTATTCATTCTTAATTTGTAGCTATATTTGATCTATATAAGTGTAATATATTTGATCTATATAGTGTTTTTAATCTAATCAAATGATAATCAAAAAAACAAAAAATAAATTAGCTAAAATTAGATAATATTAACTATACAATACAATATTATGTATTTTTAAGCAGTTTGTTGAGATACAAACTGATCAAATAAGTGAAATATTAGTCTGAGAATATTAAAACATAAAAAGTCACACCATAAACTTGACAGTTCAATGATTATTGAAGTGAAAATGCACTTTATCATATAGATAAGTCAGAACTCATTGACATCTAATTTAAAAAATATTTTTCCATCAAAACTATAAAGTTCATTAGTAAAAAGTGAAATATATTATTTAAAAATACGATGTCTGATTAAAAACAAAAATCATTTTCATTTTCTCATCAAAAGTCAATAATTTATTAGCAAAAAGTGAAATATATCAGACAAAGATGTGATATTTGCTAAAAGATAAAAAATTGTTTCACTTTTTGCATCAAAATACGTTATCAAAGATGAATGAAATCAGGATTGAGCCTTCCTGCATTACATTCCCCAACACGTACATATCAGCGGTCTCCCAGTACACTCTGACGATATATAATGATGGAAACGAGACTTTAAACCTTCTCTGGAGAAGATATTCTTCGAAAGAAGAAGAAAAAATCGCGTTGGACAAAATAGATCAAACAGATTCGACAGAAAGACAGGAAAAAGTCGAAGAATTGCAATATATCAGCGAAATTTTTAGAGTTGATTTATCCCCAATCGAGATTTGGCCACATTCTTCAAAGCAAGTCCTAGTTAAATATCAGCCTGAGCTTGCCCAGCCTTACTGCGAAACAGCCTACTTGTATTCGGAGAAATTCGAAGAGAGAATTCCTGTTCAATTCAATGGACTGGGTTTGCCACCAGATGCGATCTTCAATGTCAGTGCAGTGAACATAGGACACGTAGTACTTGACAGCATCCTCGATTACAAGATCGTATTGCAAAACGTTGGCCAAGTTGATGTTGACTTTAACTATTCTAGCGATGTTCCAAAGACATTCACGTTTAGTCCGTCATCAGGACACATTCCAATTGGTGGATCAATGGAAATTATTGCGACTTTCACTGCAAATTTCGTCGGATCATTTAATGAAGAGTTTGAGTTCAAAATTAAAGGCGCTATTAAGAATTTTCCACGTGTAAACTTCTATGGAAGAGTTGTGGGACCTTCCTATACCATCAATACTAAGGCAATCGCGTTCGGAGATGTTTCATTTGGATTCATTCACACAAAAACGTTCGAAATCGAAAATAAATCAGATATTCCGTTCGATTACACATTCGTGCTCGAGTATAACGGCGAATTCAGCGGCAGAGAGTTCGCAATCACGCCAATTTCAGAGACAATCGGTAAATATGGAAAACAAACTGTTAAAATCGAATTCATTCCAACTAAAATCCAAAAATACAACCTGAAGATGCACATGAACATCGCCAGGTTCGGACAAGGCTTGGTTTCGATCCCAATTTCAGCAAATTGCATTTGTCCGGAAATTTCTTTGTCCCATCCAGTTGTGGACCTCGGAAACGTTTTTATAGGGTACCAGTATACAGGCTCAGTAACACTGGTCGATAATACCGAGTTTCCAGCGAAATTCGAATACGTTGACATCAACGACGCGTCAAAGCTCCAAGCTGATATAGAAATCGTGAAGCACAACGGCCAAATAGACCAACGCTCGAAAACTGATTTTGTTTTTAAATTTACTCCAAGACAACTTGGTCCTTTGAACATTATTCAGTATATCAACATTTTAGGCAGTGTTGAGAAGCCGCTGACTTTCTGCATCAAAGCTGTAGGTATTGGACCAGCGATTTCTCTAAATCAGCAACAAATTAACTGGGGATCAATTCCCGTGCTTAAAAAGTCTACACAGAAGCTAATTCTATCGAATAATGGCAAGATTGTCGCTAATTTTAAGGCGATGATCGAATGCGATCAAAATGTCTTCACTTTGGCGACTCCTAAGGGTATAATACTGCCAAATGAGTCCTTCACAGCTGAAATCAACGCTTATTTAGACGATAATACTGAATTTAAAGGAAAATTAATTTTTGAATTCGAAAATTTGTCGCCAATCACTGTTCCTTTGCGTGCTAAGGGTGTTGGAACAGCTGTTAGTGCTGATATTCCTATGGATACAATTGATTTCGGTTATATTTATGCAAATCAACAAATAACTAAAACAATAACGTTCACTAACAAAGGAAGAAAGCCGCAAGAGATCAGATTTACATTAACAAAGCCAAGGCTCGACACAGATGACAAAAATTGCTTCTCTTTCAAAGTGATTCCCGATTCAGAAGTAATAGAGAAGAATGAGAGCGCTGAATTCACAATAGTCATGAACTGCACACGTCCAATAAACTTTTCCATGAACATGCAAGTCAATTCATCTCAAGGAAGACAAAGAGAAGAATTATTTTCACCATTAGTTAAAGGAACATTCGTTAAACCAATTGTAAACTTCTCCTCTCAGATGCTCGAATTCAAACATCTGCATGATATCCAAAAAGAAAAGGAATATTTAGAAAATACAAATCAAAAAACGCCTTCTCCTGCATTATTGACTGATGAAGAGAAGACATTAGTAATAACAAACAACTCCAAACTTCCTTTGACATTGAATCTTGACTGTCCGGAGCCTTTTTCGTGCTCATTGAATCATTTTACTCTTCAGCCGAAAGAATCCAAAGATTGCGTTGTTACTTTTTCAACAGCATTCAAGACAGATTTCTCCTGCGAAACAATAAGCAAGAAATTATCAATAACATTAGATAATTTACCACAAAAGTTTAATGTGAACTTAAAAGGCATAATTGTTTTTCCCAATATAGAATTCAATCCATCAGGAACAGTTTTATTTGGCTCAATGCTCAAAAACACAGAACAAACCAAAGATATTATTCTCAAAAACCCAACAGAGCTTCCAGCAACGTTCGAATGGGAACTGATGCCTGCCTCCAACGACCAGAGTGTTGATATGTCCAAGATTTTTGATATCTACCCAATAAGATCAACAATTCCCGCCGGTGGAACAGATACAATGCATTTCTCATTTTTCGCGATGAATGATCAAGGCGCAAACATTAACTACGAAGCCAGAGCCATTTGCAAAGTAGAAGGAGGCCCTGAATATTCCATTCCTTTATACGGTGGATCAGCGGACATAACTTATACAATAGAACCACTGCAGATGAATTTCGGCAAAAAATCATATTTGACGCCGATTACTTCTTCAATAAATTTCTCGAATACATGCGAAGTTCCTCTAAAATTCGCTGTGAGAGTTCCCAAAGCGTGCAAATTCAACCAGATATCATTCACTCCGTGCGAAGGCACATTAGATCCACACCAAACAATTCAGCTAGGGATTAATATAATTACAGGAATGCCAATTTCTTATAACGAACAATTTTTCATTCAAATCGGTCATTTCGAAGAAGTAAGAATCGACTGTGAAGTGCAATGCTTCATTCCTCAATTAAAATTCACTCTACCGAGGAGCTGCGATGATCCAACCATGGCAACAGTCAACACGAAGAAAATCTCTAAAAAGCCGAGCGGGCAAATTCCGCCGATTCAAGATCTGGCTGTTGTAGAAAACGAATTAGTTTACCAGCAATTGCAAAGCACTCCATTGGTAGGCTCTGTTAGACGCAAACGCAAAGAAGAGCACAAGAAGGATTATGATGGCTTTATTCTCTCCAAGTATGATATGGATCTCGGCAAAATTGTTTTCGGGCAAAAACGCGAATTCCATTTGAAAGCGAAAGCAATTTCACCTTTCCCTATAACCTTTTCACTAAACACATCATCATTATCTGGAACAGGATTCACAATTGAAACAACTTCATTCAACAATGTCCCACCAGATACAGACATTGACATTCCTGTTGTCTTTAACATCCAGAAGAGAACAAACAACTGTTTAGGTGAAGTTGAGTTTCCAATTCCTTTCGTTATGTCAACAGATTTCGCATTAATCGTTTACATCAAAGCCAATCTCGTCATGCCAACTATCAACTTATCACAGCAACACTTCGACTTCGGAAATGTTGTCGTTGGACAAACATTGATTTTAAGTCTGCAGCTGCAAAACATGAATGAAGTTCCATGCGAATATAAATTCGGAGAAGCAGAATATACAAATGTTTTACAGAGAAACATGTCACAAGGTAGTATATCTCCTTACACAGCGAATCCATCAAGCGGCATTTTACCGCCTTCTTCTTTTATAAATGTTGAAATCGCTTTCGCGCCTAAACAAGAGAAAAACTTTTCGATGCAATTTCCTATCGAAATCAAACACAACACTAAGCCATTATATGTCACACTCAAAGGCAACGGAATTCAGCTGAAGATTATCTTCGATCCTCCATCAATTAAGATGCCGCCAATGATTCCGTTCAGTGAGCCAGCGACTACTACAGTAAAACTGAAAAATCCAACACAGTATCCAATAGAAGTCATGGCGAACCAATTCGACTTGCAATTGTTGATAGATCAATTAGAAGCTAAACAGATGCAAGAAGAGAAAGAGAAGAGCAAGAAACTCGACGAAAGCATCAAAATGACTCCTAGCCAGGAAAACTTTAATCCACTAAATAATGAAGAAATAATGTTCACTAACCAGACAATTTCGAGATTCTCTATTTGCGTCATTGTAAACGGAATTTCGGGCAGCGGCAGAACAACTGTTTCCAAAGCAATTGCTAGTTATCTCGACGTCCCAGTCTTAAGTCTGAAAGAGCTGTGGGCAAACTTGGTTGCTAGCGACAACAAGAACGCCACGGACTACATCAACATAATCAAAGACAAAATAAGTCAGCAAGAATTTTACGACGGTTTTGTCGTTGACGGTTTAGATGGACTTCCAGAGGCAAGCGAGACAGACTCGTTTTTACAGCATTGCTTGAAACAGAAGAACGCGTGGGAAGAAGTCTTCAACAACCCGCTCCAAGTTTATAATCATAATAATCTGACAGCGTCAGAACTTGCTTTAAGTTATTTACTTGGGGCTCTTGAAGGCCACTACGTATTCCAAGTTGCTCTGAAGGCCACAAACGAGCAGATGAACGAAAGAAAAGAAAGACAGGCAATAGAGGACGCAAAGAGACAAGAAGAAGAAGCAATAAAAGAGAAAGAAATGTTGTTCCAAATCACAGAAGAAGATTACGCGAAATTATCGCCTGAAGAACAGGCAGAAGTCGACAAGAAGAGATCTGAGCACAGAAGAAGACTGTTAAGAGGCATTTTGGCAACAATCAAAGACCAAGAAGGCGAAGGTGGCGAAGGAAAGAAGAAATCGAAGCACAAACACCGCTCGAAGAAAGAAGACGGCGAAAAATCTGACGCAAAAGATTCGTCAAGATCTAGATCATCAAAGCATCACAGATCGAAGAAAGAGAAGGAAGATAAAGAAGAGCCACCGCCACCACCTCCTGTAGCCGAAGAGAAGCCAAAAGAAACAAAGAGAAAGAAAGGTTTGCAGCTGGATCCACTAGATTATTCGATTGCAAACTTTATGTTCACTTTGGGCTCAATTTCAGCGAAAATCAGAGACACACCAAATATAACAGTTATAGATCCTTTAGCTGTAATAGGAATGGAGTCGAAAGACATTTTGCCCAAAGTTGTTGAAGAAATTCCTCAACCACAGACAACTTCACAAGAAACATTAACAAAAGACAAAACACAATCGAGGGAATTGTTAAAACAAGAGGAAGAAGAAAAGAAAGAAGAACAAGAAGAGGAAGAAAAGAAGGAAGAAGAAATCATTTTCGCTCCACATATTACACAAGTCAACACAATTGTTATCGACATCAACAACGACAATCCAGAGAACATCAACGAAGAAGCAAGAAGATTCATTCCACAACCAAATGGACTCAAGAACAGAATTTTCGCTTCTCAAATTCCAGAGCAGAGACTTATCATGCCTGACCAGCAGAACTACAAGCGCGCAACATTATTCCAGATGCCAGAGCACGTTTTCATTCAGCTGGAGCAAACAGACAACGAGAAAATGATACAATGGTTGGATTCAAGGCCATCAACAGTTGCTTCAAATACAGGAGGAAGAAAGAGCAGAGCGAACAAGAACAAACGCGAACCAAGTGTAATAGACGATCTAGATACATCCAAAAACACTCCAAGATGGATAATTGGACCAAATGCTGAGAAAGAATTGACTTTAATCTTCGAGCCAATGTTTGTCGGAACTTACAACGATAACATTATTTTCTCTTTGACAAACGGCATGGCAGACAACTTTAAATTACATATTTCAGGAGAATGCTACAACCCAGAGTTCGACAGGAATCCGAAGACGATGTTTTCCAAAGTCATGCAGAGATTGGACAAAGGAACTGATGGTACTTTCTTGCTGGAAACAAGCGAATACAATTTCGGTCCACTTCTTGTGTCTAAAGGTGATAAAGGAAATTCAAAATCTAATCCAAACGCTCCTTCTCCTTACAGAGGCATCGCAAACATCGTGAATACTTCTCAGTTCCCAATAGAATTCACTGCTTTTGTCACAGATTTAGTCGGACATAATGGATTTAGTCTCGAAAATAATAATTTCATTGTCGAAAAAGGACAAACATATCAGTTCCCGTTCAAATTCAATGCCGCGAATGCTGAAGTCTTCAAGTCACAAATCAAACTGTTCGCGCAAGACAATCCTGAGCCATTTGCTTTCAACGTATCAGCAGAAGGCTGCCTTCCTTGCATCGAGCCATCAACGACAAACTTAGACTTCGAGAAATTATTGTTGAATCAAACGAGGACTCTCAAAGTCGAATTAAAGAACACAGGTCTTATTCCTGCCGCTTGGTCTTTCAAGAACATTCAGTCATTAGACAAGAACTTCACATTAAATGCTACGGAAGGAATAATTAACCCAAAGTCAACATTCGTTATGACAGCAATGTTCACATCAACAAAGGCCACTGTTATCAAGAAATCATTGATTTTGGAGGTTTCTAACAAAGAGAAAACAAAAGCATTCTCTTCTTATAATATTAATTTCCAGGCAGAAGCTTTTGAAATTAACGTGGACTTCCAGTTCCCTAAGGGCATGGATTGCTTAGATTTCGGCGCTTTGAAGGTTTCTCAGCCAAAGACATTGAGCTGCCAATTAACGAACAAAGGCAAATACCAAGGAAACTTCAAAGTCCAGTTCACTAATCCTAAGATACAGCCACACTTCCAGATCACGCCAATGGAAGGCCCAATTCCTCCAGGAAAGACACCATCGAATATTTCGTTCACTTTCATGTGCAGCAAAGTCCAGAAATTCGCGAACATGAAAGGAATCCAAATTTTGCTGAGCGATGCCACAACAGGCTCCAAGACAGACACGCTGCCTATTTCATTCAACGCAGCAACAATGTACAGCCAGTTCAAGATCGAGCCACAGAAGAAAATCGATTTTGGTCCTGTTACTGTTTTGAACACAGAGACAAAGCAAATTACACTGACGAATACTGGCGTTTTCCCATTCGATTTCGATATAACTCCTAAAGCAGAGAAACCACCTGAAAACGAAACAGAGAAATCATCATCTAAAATGGGTAAAAACGCAAAGGCAGCGAAAGCTCCTCCACCTAAGAACAAAGGAAAGAAGCCGAACGAAAAAGCTTTATCCTTTGGCCAATTTTCTGTTTCTCCATCAAATGGATCTGTTGCTCCAGGTGCTTCTGTAACCATCGAAGTAGAGTTCAGTCCGCAGATTCCTGGCAATTTCACATCTGTCGCCGTTTTCAATATAACTGACGCTCCACAAAACGCTGGAAAAGTCAACTTCACTTTAACTGGCTCCAGTCACATTCCTGGCATCGAGTGCTCGCATTTCGAGAAAATTCTTCCTGGCCTTGCTCTTGCTTTGTCATTCGACAGACCTAAAATCACAAGCACGACATTTATAGAAGACGAACAAACTTTGGTTTTCAATCCAATCGTTGTCGGAATGAAATCAAAAGTCACTGCAAAAATCATCAACACTCAGCCAATTCCTTGCACAGTTGATTTAGGCGTTAAACCAAAAGCTAAAGTATCTGGCCAGTTCCCATTCGACATCAGCGAAAAATGCATTAATCTCAGTGGAAACTCTGAGGCTTCATTCGAAATAACTTTCTCTCCGAATGGAGTAGATAAGTTTTTGGGATTATTTGAGGCAGCTGTCAAGAATGGAACAGATCCAGCAACCAAAGCTCTGAAGTTCTCAGTAGAAGGCGTAGGCTCATTGCCACAAATTTCTCCTGTCGGACTCGAAAAAACAGGAAAGAATTCAAGCCTTTACACACTAAATATGGGCAAAACACTTGTTGGATTTTCTCGACAAAAGTCGATTGTCGTCAAAAACGATGGCGTCATCACAACCAAGCTCCAGATTTCTGCCAAGCCATCACCAGACTTCGAGTTGGTTGGCATTGACGCTGGAACTACTTATTCCATTGATCCAAACAGAATCATTGATCTTCCTATTTTATTCTCTCCATCTAAGACGAGAAAATGCCAGTTCGAAGTCACTGTTAACTTGGTTGACAATCCTAAAGGCTCTTTGAACTTCGTCGTCAACGCTGAAGGCTTCAGCGAAGACATAGTTTTGGAAGGAGTTAGAGGCGAAGACGAACTGGTTATGCCTGACACTGTCGTTGGCAGACAGAACTCAATTGTTTTCACAATGAAGAATGTTTCGCCGGCGGACATACGATTCCAGTGGCAGTCTCATCCTGATTTCACATTTGCTCCTTCTGTTGGTCATCTAAGACTCGGCAAATCCAAGGATATAACGATTTCTTACTTCTCAGATAAACCAGTCAAACATGTTGGCACTAAAATCAATTGCACGTGGAACAGAATCACGATGACAAACGCAAACTCTCCTGACTGGGATGATACAATGAAAGTCGTCAAATACATCACTAAAGCACAACTCGAAGCAATGAATCCTCCTCAGGAAGAAGAGCCTCCTAAAGATGCGAAACTCAAGAACTCGAAGCGTCAATCCAATTCAAGAGGATCAGTCAGAAACTCACACGTTGACATCAAAGCTGCAACAGCTCCTAAAGAGCCACCGAAAGAATCAAAACTCATTGATGATGGTGACACTTTCGTAAGAGTTGTCGAAGTTAAACCAGAGCCAGAACACACAATACAAACAAATATCAAGACTAATTCGATGGCTGTCAGAGTCTTCGCTATTTCAGACTCAATCAAATACACAATAGACACAACTGAAGTCAACTTCAGCCCAACAATGATGTTCGAGACGAGATCATCGGAAGTCAAGATTACAAATCCAACAACAATCAGATTCGATTACTCATGGAGAATCGCTGAGTTTAAGTCTTTGAGAAGCGAATATGTTTCATCTCATGGATATCCACTCAAAGTTACTCCACACACTGGCTTCATTGAGCCAGGAGGATCTACTGTTTTCTCGATCACTTTCGCTCCAATGGAAGTCGACGATTTCACTGCGAACTTAGTTTGCGACATTCCATTCATACAGACTCCACCACCATCAGTGAGAGTCACTGGTTTGTCAAGGAGGCCTCTCTGCCACTTCAATGTACAGCTTTCAGATTATCTCACAAGAAGACATCCTGACTATACATACAAACTTCCTAATGATGTAAAAGTCATTGAAATATTTGCAAAGAAAGTTGGCGCTAAAGCTATGTACAGATTCGAAGTAATCAACCCAACTTCATCACCATACGAAGTTACTTTCTCAAGAGTTGACAACGGAGAACCTCTCTCATCCAAAGTCAACTGCGAAACACCGAACGCATTATTATCGAGTGGAAAGCGATTTTCAGCTGCTTTCTCATTCGTCCCAGATTCCCACAAGACGATCGAGAGTCTCTGGGAATTCAAGATAGGCGGACATGATGGCGTCGTTACAATTCTAGTCGTCGGGCGCATCATGCCACAATAATTTATTTATATTTTTTTGTTTATAAATCATTAATTTTCAAATTATCATGATAATATGTTTAGCTATATCGTTTTCAAATGTAAACAAGAGAATATTCAAGTCATGCATCTAATGTTTCAATGAATAAAACAATAGATGGAAATTATCGAAAAAAAAAGTTCATTTTGGATTCTTTTTCTAGCGTCAATTTTAAAACTGACGATGCACATCATTTATTTATCATCACCAGCTTAAATTAAAATGATATATTTATATGATTTCGAATAAGTTGATAGCTGTCAAAAATTAAGATTCAATAAAACACAAAATTGATTAAAAAAAATCATGGATATAATATAAATAAGAATGGAATATGGTGTTCTCCTAATTAAATATGGATTATCTATGAGTATTTTACGAAATTTGGTTAAAATTTAAAAATAATATCATTTTTGAAGCTTGTTCACAGTGGAAATAGTTTTTAGTAGATGTCAATAGAAAAATATCAATAAACCATATGGTGTTGTGCCTTACAAAATTTCAAGATCATTTATGAATAAGTTTCAAAAAATGAGTAGATTAAATAACAACAAGTAGATACAGACAATTTATATAAAACAAGACAAATACTACATCTAATACATAGAATCGTTGGATGAGGGATTTCTGTTTCTAAGTACCGAATACCAACGATTCTTGACGGCGCACGATGTGCGTCCGGGGAGTTTAGTAGCAATAAGAGTCCAATGGTTTCCATGTTTCAGTCTTTCAGTAATAATCAATTCGTCTTCCCACTTTTCGAAGCGTGTCTTCTTAACTTCTGGGTGTAATCTGTAGAGCCAGCGCTCCTTGCATTGAATTGCTGTCCTTCCTGGGACTTGCTCAGCAACAACATCCCATAAAATAGGAGATTGTGATTGAACAGCTTTCTTTAACAATGCATCTTCTTCCTGTGACCAAGATCCTTTTATGTATACTTTATGTGGATGTGTTTCCTCTGTCTTTGGCGCCATTTCATCGTCCGAAGTCTGAACAGGAGATGGACATTGTAAGAACAATTCCGGAATTGGCTGATATATTGGGAAAGGTAATGTGTGAATACTCGGTAATGTTAAGTGCTTCATGCTAAGAGGTGGGTGTACACAAATAGCCATCTTTTCTTTTAAAAAAATGATTTACAAAAAATAAAAAACAATTTGAATCAATTTTGCGGTTTGACGATAAAAATTCTATCAAATTGAATTTTTTTTTCCTCACACAAATGATTTAAAAAATATATATTAAAATATTCTATATATTGTTCTCATTTTAAAAATAACATAATGATTTACAGCGTTAAATATTTTTTTTTTATTTTTTGTTTTTATCGGCAGTTTCTCTCAATTGGTATGTTTTTGTTATGTAATAAGAATGCCCTATTTTTATACTTCGAAATGGACCTAAAATTGGATTTGTAGCTCGACCCCAAAGAAAATGAATAAATTCTGGGACTTCCACGAAAAATCATTATTGCATTTTTGCGATCAGTGTTTTGTGCAAAACCATAATATCCTAAAATCAGATTTCTAACATCAATTTTTCAAATTGTTGGGAAATAAATATCATTCGATGTTAGAAATATCGTTATATCTAAAATGTATACATTATTAGGTTTATGAATTTCACATTTTTGGCATATATTACACCTTGCAATAAAATTTTGCAAAATCAAATTTTGTTTAATTGGATCATATTTTTATGTAATTACTTGTATAATCTATAATATGACCTAACAGCCGTAGAAACTTTGGTGTTACGCTTGGAACATTATCAAACAAAAAAAAATTCAAACATGATTGATGTATTATAAGATGATTAAATAAAAATGCATTGATAGCGCATTCCCATGATACCTATAATCAAATAAAAAATTGAATATGAAGAAATTTGGTTATATCAATCAGAATTCTTTCTTGATTCAAGCTGATGATAAAGTATGCTCATTAGGTCAAACAATTGAATAGTATTACAATATTCAAATGGTCTAAATTTTATCCTTTGTGAGAATTCACAAAGATTACTTATCAACTATTCAAAAGTTTCGAGTTGATTGTTGTTCTTTGTCATGTATATCATATGTTATTGCCGATGAAATGGTTGGAAACACTTTGAATAGTTGGCTTTGAATTTTGTTTTTCTGATGGCATCGTCAATTTTGATATACATGCTGTATATGGATTCATAATTTGATTTCATTCATGAATATATCAAAATTGTATTCAAAATTGCAGAATCTAAGTTTTATGGTGATAAACACGGAAAATAATTGATCGTATGAGTACCATTTGAATGTGAAGTAAAATATATCTTAATATAGGCAATAATTATCGAATTTTTCATTTGCAAGAAATTATATCGAACAGTTATGACTTCTCGTTCATTCATATATTACTTGCTATCTGATGCATATCATATTGGAACATAAGAAATCAGTCTAATTTATGAATTCCTATTAACTGATAATATTTTATTTGATTTCGATCGATCTAAAGATGTAATCAATCGATAATTATTGAAAATAAGATGAATGATCTTGTTTAAAGAGTTGAAATCAGTTTCAAATATTTTCAAATTTTTCAACTTTCGAAATTGGTGTGAAATATTTGCGAATATATGATCTATAATAGATATGTAGTGTAATGATCGCAATTTCTTACTAAATTCTATGGATTTGAGATTTTTCGAATAATTATTGAATGTTCATGGTATTTTCTGTTTCATGTGAGATGCACTACAAAAGAAATGATAACTGATTGAATATGAATGAAATAAAACTTGCCTTGGTTTGGAAAATATTTTAAATATGAGTAAATTTTTGAATTTGATATGATTTCTAGCAGACTGTAACCTGTTATGATGGATTACATCAAGATTTGTCGCATGTATCAACTACATTAATTAAATCGATCGAGCTTTCCTAGTTTAATGCGATGAAAATTAAATGTTAATTGAATAATGGTATCAAATGTTGATAATTTGTTCGATATTTTGAATAAAGGTCCAAAAATCGTCGTCGTTTGTGTAATTCGAATTTGATTTTGTTGATAAATGAATAATTAACTAAATCTGAAACTATAAACATCATATGATACTTATAACTAATAACTTAGTCATCAAAAACTTGATCAAATATTTGTTTTCAAACATTTAAAAAATTAAAGGTCCACAGACGAAGCTAATGAGGAGAGTAACACCAATGCATGCATATAATTGACTTGGTAGATACTGAAATATTTCAATCTCTGTCGGTTGAACCTTGAAAAAAAAAATTAAAAAAAATATTGACACTTTTTTGATTTTGTATTTTTGACACTTTACATTTTTTTAATTTTTCGGAAAAAAATATGATTGATAAAGAATTATTTGACTTACACGAAAATTTAGAGCCTGATGATATAACAGATGATAGTGTGCCTACAAGAAAGCGATGGTATCAAAGATGGTGGTTTAAGTTTATTATTGGAGTCGTAATCTTTTTATTGATACTAACAATCATCATTGTCTTATTAGCTGTTTATCTCGATTACGGTCAGTGTGGTAGAACGTGCAGGATCAAATTCTGTGATCCACTTGATTCGAAATGTTTAATCAGCAACATGATTAAAGGATGGAGAACAAGAGCTTCCAATCGAAAGAAATGCACATGCTACGCACCAAAAATCTTTAATGGAACGAGAATAATAAATCGATATGTTGAACCCACTGATACTTGGTCGTTGGACAACAGGACAATCACATATTGTGCAGTTCCTCCTGATAATAACTATACAGGTGACGCAATAACATATCCAACGAGAAAAGAAGCTGAAAATGCAAATGCTTTTCTATTACATCAAGGACCCTGTGGGCAGTGCTCAACTATATCAGATAAGAAAGCTTATGAGAAAACTAGACTGAATCTAACAAAAATCTCAACGAAAGCGACTTTCTTCGGTTTATTGTCAAGAAAATTTGCTGTTAAATTTATGAAGAGGACTGAACTGAGCAATGACTGCGTTGAATGCTGGGTAGAAAACATGAGACACACAGTCATTCATTGCTTCACGCGCTGCATGTTCGGAGACAGATCGGGATGCAATAAAAATGGCGAATTAACTGATTGTTTACTATGCGATGAAGTTCATTCTGGAGTTTTCTTCAGGCAATGTGCTGGAATGACGAGAAGAAGAGCTGGAATCCAAACTGATATTTGCAGGAAGCCTGGTGAAATCAAATAACTATGTAACGCTCGGCAAATGACCTTCTGACGATAGTTTCAGATGTGTTATTAAGATTTCATTACAGAAATCAAATTATTATAATTAATTTTCTTATATGTTTGTAATTACGTAAATGCTACTGCGTACTTCTATTTTTGGTGTTAACTAATGATGTTTTCGTATTTAGCATGAATGGTTTCTTGATGGAAACCGGAGAAAAATGAAAAATAATGATTTGGATTCGTCAAATGAACGCTATATATGTGACTTTATTAGATATATGGCAGTGCTTATGACATCAGTAATGACTGAGACAGCATCTCATGAAACGAAAGAAGGATATTCTCAAGGCATCAGATTTGGGCGAGAAATTCCTGCTGAAAATTCATGAATTACGTCATTTTCTGGCCTAAATATAATCTTGAAGTCAATGATCATAAATGCAATTGATTGATTCCATGCTAATACATTGTTTTATGCGAGAATTTTTTGATTCTTATGTAAATAAGTTATATTTAATGAATTTCGCTGTAACTTGTGTCTCTTTCATGCACCGGAAACCATCAATCAAGGTTTGATGTTTTTGGTACTAATATGTTTAAAAGAAAAAAAGTTTTCCGACACGGGGAGTCGAACCCCGCTCCAGCGGATGAGAACCGCTTATCCTAACCGATGAACGATGTCGGATTCACGCATTTAATTTTATTATTAATTAATAAACAAATATATTTTACATCTTTAATTTCAAAAAAAATTTGTCATGTAAATTATCATCTTTGACTGAGAATAACACAAAGTTGCGGAATCCTTCCAAATTATAAGTGTATACATTACAGTAGGGCCATAAGAATTACATTTTAGATAATCTCAAAAAAGTTTTTCAATCTTCTATTAAATTTAAATAAACTAGCTTTTGTCACGGTTTTTTACAAAAATTCCTCGTTTAATTTGTTTTTTCAAATATATACACCTTACTTATTGATCTTAATTTAATTATCAGATTATAAATAATTCGAATTTAATAGATGATAGAAAGAGATTTAATATAAACACCTTACTTATTGATGAAAATTTTCAATTAATTGGTTATTGGAAGGAAATATATTAATAAGAAAATTATTTTGCGTTTTGCCAATCAAATTCATTGAAATCGAAGTCTTTGAGCGATTTGAGAATGACTGTTGGATGTGCATCAACTTCTTTTAATGCAATTTGAACTGGTAATTCGTAATCAGGGACCATGACGACTGCCATTCCTGCATTGTTGGCTGCTTTGACTCCACTTGGAGCATCTTCGAATACAAGAATGTTTTCAGGGTTTAAGAAGCCTAATTGTTTCATTGATGTTAAAAATATTTCTGGATCTGGTTTTCCTTTGGAAACCTCATTTCCACATGTAATTTTGTTGAATTGTGAGAAGAATTCTTTGTGATTTGCGATTTTCGATTCAAAGTTTGTTCTACTGCTGCTTGTTGCAACAGATATTGGTATTTTCCGTGCAATTAGCTCTTGTACTAACTCTTTAGCTCCAGTAAAAAGTTCTGCTGTTGGAAACACTTTTACCAAAATTTCATCGCGCATTTTAGAGAATTCTTCCCATGTATATGGAAGATTAAACTTCTCAACGATTAGTTTGCAAGCATCTGGTGCTGTTAATCCCATTAATTTTCTTCGAAAATCAATTTCAAAGTGATGACCAGTTAATTGCTCATGCACCTTGGCACCTATAGGCTCTGTATCTAGCAATAATCCATCATTATCAAAAATAACTGCATGAATTGGATGAGGCCATACTTTAGATGCAGACATTAAAGAAAACTAACATGCAAAAACAAAAGGCATGACACAACAATATTATATGGCACAATAATAAGAAATAATAATTCTGACTTTTTGAGCTAATTTTTACATGTCAAATGTCAAAAAAAACTTAATTATAAAGTTTGATTGTTGACATAAAGAAAATGACTGTATTGTTAAATTGTCTGACATATAATCATCAAAATAGTCATGCAATGAAAATATATGGTCATAACATTTTGATATTCGTGTATAAATGCATTTTTCTCAATGATAATGAAATAGATTTACGTGTCAAATGTCAAAAACACATTGATGATTTTATTTTTCGTAACTTGAATCATTATGTGAGTTGGCTCATATGATATTTTATGTCCTATGAAAGTCATAAAATTTATTTACAGCCATAAATTAGTATGTTGCTACTGATATTATCCATTTTCCAAAAGAAAAATTGTCTTAATTTTACCACCAAAATTTAGATAAAATTGACAGATGGGGAATTACATAGGAGTTCCTCATCTTTCTTTTTTTGGAGGAGGTGAGCCAAGGGAAGTTTCTGAAGTTTTGGATGAAGAAATTGCCAGCCACTTGAAAGAAATCGGAGTTAGCACTGTAATTCCAATCCGCAATGAACAACAAAAGGAAATTCACAGCCCTGTAGGCTTGGATCCTCTTCCTTTCCCTTCAATTAAAGTAGATATTCTTACAATAGCGTTTTCTGCTTCAGAAGAAGGTGAAATGGAAATTTATAACGATAAATACTCGCATACGCATCTATTTGATATCGGAAATAATCAATTTTACACATTTGACAGACCACCAGGTGAAAATTTCACAGTTAAATTCACATTCCCGAAGAATGAAAATAAATTTTCGAGAATATTCTCATTTACAATAAAAAGGAACTGGCAGCCAGTATTAATATCCGATACTATCTACATGAACGATGATGTCATTGAAGTAAACAAAGTTTTCTGTCAAGAAGAATGTAGTTACGGCCAACCGGATCCCAATGAGCAGAACATGTGTCTCATTTGTTTCTCAGAGCCAGCAACTGTTATATCATTACCATGCAGACATTGTTCGATGTGCAACGCTTGTAGCATGAAATTTGCTGCAATGTCAACAAACTGTCCGGTTTGCCGCCAGCCTGTATCAGAACTAATCAATGTGGTCAAAAATACATAAATTATGAATAAAATTGTTTGAATTCTAAAACTACCCAAAATATCAACTGTTTTTCAAAAATATTTCACAGATCTAATCAAGATCTTCAAGAAATTTTGATATTTACCATCAAAAATTTTTAGATATTTTGAATTCATTATAAATCAAAGCATGGAATGTATATTTAGCGTATAATTTTTCTAATATTTATATTATTTTAATATTTGTGTTCAATTTCAAACTTTTAATAATTGAAAAATATTTTCATTAAAGTCATATATATTTACAAAAATAATAACAAAAGGTCGAATAAATAATATATTAATGGAAAAGGTCGAATAAAGAAGCTGCTGTATGTAATTTTATAACTGATTCAACAGCATCCATTGAAGCTTCGTATGTTTCGTTCTTCATTTCAGGAAGTATAGCAGATGATATTTGATTCATCAGTCTCTTGCAGTTATCTTCTTCATCAGAATCTTCTGGAATTGGACATGAAACAGACGCTAACTCATTAATGATTGTTGACAAGCACTGCATTTCATCTTCCCAGTCTATTTTAGTTGCGATGTTATATAGGAAGAGTGGCATCGCTGAATACGATGGTGTGAAGTTTGGAACTAATATAGGCATCGAGTAAACTTTGCCTTTTTCGATCGAAATCGAAAAATAATCCATCAACATCGCAGCATTGTTTTCAAGGATTTGCGTGCATTCATCGCCATCTTTGCCAATGAGTCCAACAGCTACTGCAATATCAACTGGTTTGTCAAGTCTGAATTGCGCGAAATTCTGGAATTTTTCCAAAATTTTTCTTACAAAGAAATCTTTCAAAATGCCAAACGTGTTACATATATAAAGTCCATCGCCAAATGATATAAGAAAATTCTGAAGGCCAGCGAATCCCAAGAATGTATGTTTTTGAAGAATGTTTGTCAATGTTGATGATTGATTCTCAGAGAAATTCTGTCGCATTTGTAGAATAGTTTGAAGCTCAACATTTCTGAATGGTTTGGATATAACTGTTGGAGGAGTGAACAGTTGCTCAAGCGTCTGCATTCCTATTTCTGCCGCTGATAAAATTTTTGGTTTGTATTTTAGCTCAGAGAATAAACTCGTTCTTTTATCTGATATTGATGTTTTCTTCGGTTTTTCGATATTTAATGATTGTTTCTTCATAGACTTCGGAATCTTAGGCAGTTCAAAGTTCTCAGGAACTGGTACATCATCATCTGAATCAGCATTAGAAGGAATTTCTGGCTTGGGAAGCGAGAAATTCTGTAATGGAATTGGTTCTCTCAAATCAATTGGCTCTGGTAAAACAGCTTGCTTTTGAACTGGTTCAGGTTCATCTGATGTTGTATTATTATTCGATGATGTTAATTTGATTTTTATTGGAGATTCTTCTTTATTATTGTTAGGTATATCAATTTCCGTTTGTTTTGGTGGCTCTTCATCACTGTCAGACAAAAAGCTCGGCGCATTTGTTTCTGGATTATAACTTGGCGGTTTATTAATTTTTTCCTCATCATTAATTTTAATTTCTGATGATTTTTCTGGTTTTTGTGATTGCTGTTGGCTTGGGAGATCGATTAATGGGAGCCCTAATAATTGTCTTGCCTTATCTCTTTGCGATAATTCTTGTGTTTGTTCTTGTTTTTGTGATTCATTCATTTTCGCGATGAATTTATCTATTTGTGGGCTTTGCGTTCCTTTCTGTGTTGATTTTGGTGTGTGAGTCCTCTCTTTCATTGGTAATACTGGCCTTGATCCACGACGAAGTTCCAGTGACTCTTTGATCTTCTTGTGGATCTCTTCGCCGATTTCTATTTCACCGATGAATTTAACTGTTTTCTTTGATGGATGAACATTGACTTCCACGCATTCGACTGGCATGACAATAATCAAGAAGTAAAAAGGATTGATTCCTGAGCCAATGGATTCTGTGTATGCTGTGTCTATTTGCCTCTTGATTGTCTGGCATTGTACTAATCTTCCATTTATAAAAATCGCGTTCATCTTCTTTTTGGATGAGAAAGAAGGGGAAGACAAGAACATTGTCGCTGTTACATTCGGATATGGTGAAAAACTGAGTGTGAAAATGGATTTCGTGTCTTCGATATCGAATAATAGCTTAAGAACATCTTCTGTTTTCGAGCTTCCGTAAGTTCTGAGTAATTCTTTTCCGTTTGACTCCAAAATAAAACTAATGTTAGGATATGTAACTGAGTATTGTGAAACAACCTCCAAAATCTTCTTTGTGTCTGATGTTGCTTTTGGTCGCGCATTAAGTCTTAATCGATTATTATAGAAAAGATCGCGTACTTCTATATTGGTTCCTTCTGTGAATGCTATGCCTTTGAGCTCTGAAACCATTTTCCCATCCTGATATTCAGCTTGATATCCTAAAGATTCTTGATATGTTTTCGTAGTAATCGTAACATGTGCACAACAAGACATAGAAAACAATGCTTCGCCTCTAAATCCAAAAGTTCCGATTGTTCGTAAATCATTATATTTTTTGAGTTTAGATGTTGTATGTCGAGCACAAGCGAGTGACATATCGGATTTTCTGATACCTGTTCCATCATCACGTATCTGTATTAGCCCGTATCCTCCATTTTCTATCGTAATAGCGATTCGATCTGCGCAAGCGTCAATGGAATTTTCGAGTAATTCTTTTACAACGTTTGTTGGCTCAGTAATGATTTCACCAGCTGCTATCTTATGAATAACAGAATCGTCTAATTTCACAATATAACCTGGTTCAGTCATAGATTGGGGATAGCTTAACGTACAGTTCTTAATTACCAAAATTTTGTCATGTAAAATAATTTATTTGGCAGAAATCAAAAATCATTATGTTTGTTTCTGCTCAATTTACAATGAAAACTCATTGATTTATAGCTCAAATCTTCATATAATTTTAATGCAAAACCTATACAATCAGCAAACAATACAATTCATTATGATTTTATTGATACTCTAAAATATATCAAAGCAATAATGTTTTTTATAAATGTTACTAATAGTTTTATTGGTATTACGATCTTATTTTAACAGTAAATTGCCAAACTAGAAATTTGAAATATGAAATTTCAAACATCGCATTTTCTCGGATTTTATTAGGATTACACTAATACATAGCTCAAAATAAAATGATCCTAAACAATAAAATACCATATTTACAGTTATGATTTGATTCAAAAATATAATCAAGTTGCAATTCATGAAAATAAAGCTTCAAGCGAATAGTGATTAAAGCAAAATAATAGTTTTAATCAAATTAGTATCCATAGATGCGCTTTGATCTGTGATCGCCATACGAAACGAATCCTGGAGCAGCTGGGTCATACTCAATGCCACCATTCTTGTTGCCTACAACGAAGTGCATGGATGTTCTTGAATTTCCGCATTCAAGAATTTCTTTCTCATTACCATTGCAACCAGCATAACGGCCGCCCCATCTATATGTCCTGGCACCAGCAATTGGCTTGATTGCATCCCAGCTGAGAATATAACAATCAGCTCTCATCCAACCATTGGCAATGGCCTGGTTATATCTGGCATTGCAACCATCGATAGAGTTGACGCCACCGCACCAGCAAAGACTCATGAAACCGCAGCCCCATCTTCTGATGTTGGAATTGAATCTTGAATCTCCTTGTCTGATGACTTGACCTGGCTGTGGATGTGGCTGTGGTTGTGGGGATGGACCTGATCCACCAGTCAAAGCAACATAATCGGCGCAGACCCAGCCCTGCGGGATTCTATACCAGTTTCCGTTGATGTTTTGGATAACAATCTTTGTTCCTTGCCAGAGCCCTCCAACTATGCCATAGTTTGTGCCTGGGCCAGAACGGATATATACACCATTGGTCGTTCCAGTGATGACCGCGTTAACACGCACAAACTCGGCAAAAGCATAACCAGATCTTCCATTAACTATAACTGACCACCAATCCCCACTTCTTCCCGTGACAGTAAATTGTGTCCTATCAGGGATGGCAGTCACTATGCTAGCAGATGTTGAAGGCTGAGAACGAATGTTAATTCCGTTATTAGATGCAACATATCCTGTTCCCTGCGCATTTGACTCCACTGGATGTCTATAAGACGTTCTTCCACGGTAGTGCCTACAGCTTGAAGCTGCAAACAATAAGCTGAGCATTTTTATAAATTTGTCATGACAAAATTCCCTGAATTTGCGCAACATTCAATTTTCTTAATCATCTTTTATCTATTATAGCAATTATAACAAAATGCAAAGTCCATTCATTTCTGATGTTTACATATGTGGCAACTTTTTATGCAAATGATTCTCTTTATGGAATATATACGATAACTAGTAAATTGTCAAATTTGACACTTTTGAAATCGACGTTATTTCATTAATAATGGAACCACAGGCATGCTATAGAAACAACACTAAAAATAGGAATTCAAAATTTGTCGACCGAAACAAAAAATGAATAAGAAGAGTTTCAACTCGCTTTCTGGTATTGCTATAAGAAGTGAGATCTCTACCATATAAAACAACGGTTCGCAAAAAAAATCGAATTATTTTGAAATCGCAAAGTACATCATGTTTAACATGAATATCAAGACATAAGATTAATTCCATCGCATTTACAATAACCAGATATACATATGCTAAGTACTTATTTGGGAGCTGCATCACTTTTTTCATGTTTTGATATTCACTCTATGAATATATCAGTAAATTGATAATTCCAGCTGAGCTGCATGCTAATTAAAATACTTAATCTCAGTCTACTCAATATCTAAGCAAATTTGGAATCAAATTCTATAGAAGTGTCTCAATTCTGTTTCTCTTGGATAACATAGATTACTTAATTGCATGGAAAAAGGGTTCAAATGTCATTGATCAAGAATTAATGTAAATATTGTAATTAATCGAGATGATTAACAAATACATATTTTCATCATTGCAAAGATCTTCTCTCATTACATGCATTTCTCCATTAATTATTGTAATGATGAAACAACGCTCTAATTCAAAAATTTAAATTCAATATAACTAGAATTTTATTAGATACCATTTTATCTAGTAATATATGTTTCTCCAGATAATAAGAATTTAATAAAAACTATTTAAATATGTTAAATTTAGTATCCATAGATGCGCTTTGATCTGTGATCGCCATATGATACGAATCCATCGTAAGCTGGGTCATACTCGATGCCATTGTTCTTGTTACCAACAACGAAGTGCATAGAAGTTCTTGCATTTCCGCATTCAAGAATTTCTTTCTCATTACCATTGCAACCAGCATAGCGACCACCGTATCTGTATGTCCTAGCGCCAGCAATTGGCTTGATTGCATCCCAGCTGAGAATGTAGCAGTCAGCTCTCATCCAACCATTGGCAATAGCCTGGTTATATCTGGCATTGCATCCATCGATAGAGTTGACACCACCGCACCAGCAAAGGCTCATGAAACCGCAGCCCCATGTTCTAATGTTGGAATTGAATCTTGAATCTCCTTGTCTGATAACTCCACCGGATGGAGATGGTGATGGACTTGAACCACCAGATAAAGCAATGAACTGTGCACTTACCCAACCCTGTGCAATTTGATACCAATCGCCGTTAATGTTTTGAATAACAACAGCTGTTCCATCACTGAGTCCTGTGACTCTGCCATAGTTTGTGCCTGGTCCAGAACGAACGTTTAAGCCAACTCCTGTGCCTGTAACGACACCATTGACGCGCATATATTCAGCGAAACAGTAACCAGATCTTCCGTTAGCGTTGACGGCCCACCAGTTACCGCTTCTGCCTGTGACTGTAACCTGGGCTCTGTTTGGAAGGGAAGTAATGATGCTGGATGTTATTGATGGTCCAGAGCGAACATTAATACCAATATCTGAAGCTACGTAGCCTGTGCCCTGGGCGTTGGCTTCTGCGGAACGATACGAGTATCTGTGACCACGATAATGTCTACTTAAAGCAGAACAAACAAATAAGCTGAACATTTTTATGAATTTGACAGCAGTTGCTGGCAGATTCTCTCAATTTTCGAAATACTCAAAAATTGTGAAGATCAGATTTCGCTTTTGTATCTGTAATATGCTTTTTTAATGGTAGTGGTCTTTAATTTTCGAATTGATTTTCAAGCGATTTCACCAAATAAGAGAACCTCCTTTTTTTGGTTTAATGCACTACTGACTCTTTTCGAACTAGAATTGCTATTAAACTCTCAAAAACCTTATATAACTTTAGAAGAGTTTATCCAAATCTGTCATAATTTTATTTAATATGACATGTAAATATGAATTTGACAAGCAGTAACACTTTAAATAAAGGCACAACAAACTTCAATTTACTTGTAGTTATGAATTTGATATCACTGATAATTGCTATGCATTGAATATTGTTGAAAAATTTCTTAACGATATCTTCATAACAATTCTAGAAATTGTCTGAAAAGTGTCTGTACTGTGCCTTTTTAAAAGATACAGCAGTTATTTTAATTTTGAAATATGTTTGTTGGATTGGCGAATCAATAGCACCATGAAACAAAATTAGACAATTTTTTGTTGATTAGTTTTTGATGCAAAAAATAAAGCTGTAAAATCGCTTGCATCTCATTTTTATATCTGAATGCATTATCTTCATATAAAACTATCTAATGAATGGCATTAGAAACATTAGTGTGTATTGATTGAACATTTGTTGCGTAGTAATTCAGATTATATGAAAAAGTCAAAAAAAAAATTAAATATGACTTGTAAAATTTATTTATGACGTGTAAAAAATTAATATGACAGAAAAATAAATTGTTAGATGTCTTATCTTCTCACACATCTTCCTAGTGGCTGGGATGTTGACCAAGCGATTGTATGGGAAAAGGAAAAGCTAGTTTGCATCCGTTTTGGACGAGATACTGATGCAATGTGCATGAAGATGGATCAAATGTTGGCTTCTTGCGCAGAAAGATTAAAGAATTTCGTTGTTATTTATGCAGTTGATATAGTTAAAGTTCCAGATTTTAATAAAATGTATGAATTAGTTGATCCTTGCAGCGTGATGTTCTTTTTCAGAAATAGACATATAATGGTCGATTATGGTACGGGTGAAAACAACAAATTGAATTTCTTATTAAAAACAAAACAAGAATTTATTGATATATGTGAATTAGTCTATAGATCTTCGGTTAAAGGCCTCGGATATTCGAAGACTATCATCAACTACGCGAATGGCAGATATCGAGGCCTAGTTCAAGATAAAAGAGAAAAGAAAGATTATTGAAAAGTCAAAAAATATTATGTTTGTTGATATATTATTGATTTATAAAAGGTTGTTTTTATCTAAAATAAAGAAATATTGGTTTAGTCCATTCTTGTCTTAATCTCCTTAATGATAACTTTGTCTTTTGTAATAATATAAACAATGCCACCCCAGCCAGAGATAGAGTCACGCTCGACAGCAGAAATAAGAGCTTTGGCTGTACACTGGAAAAGTTCATCTGGGTTCATATTTGGACGCCATATACTCTCGCAGATACCATAAAGTGATTCCTCGCAAGTTCCTGCAACAGCAAAGTCCTTTGGAAAAGCGAAAGCGCCAATACTATCAGAAGTAGCTAAATATGGTTCATTTGTTTCTGGAAGAAGGCCAGCGATAACTGGTTGAATAAAGTATGGACCGAAACGTTTTTGGTATAATGTTGATTTGACGAGATTCATAAACTTCGGTGGATCGATTGGTTTTTCTTCACGAAGTTGCAAAAGGTTTACGTCGAAACGAAGCTGTTCTCTAACTGTAGCAACATCTGTGGCTAAACCGCCAAGACCAATGAAGATGCGATCATTCACTTGAAAAATTCTCTGAAAATCGTTAGAAACAGTTAACATTTGAACACCGAGACGGCGGTCAGATGCAATAGCAACGCAGTGGTCACCAGCCATTGCTAAGATGCATGAGCCGTTGATTGTTGATGGATCCTGCGACATTTGATTTAGATGAGGCGACCAATTTTCTATATCGTCGCGTCTCTATTTTTTATTGATAATGGTATTATATAGTATATTTATTCTATTTTAATTGTTATTTTTCCAAAATTTTAATATTTTTCAATTTTTTGATATTTTTGTTGATATGGATATAATATACTATATTTATTCTATTTAACTTAATATTTTTCCAAAATTTTAAAAGTTTTCGAAATTTTTGAAATTTTATTGATATCAATTTAGTATCATGTGCTAATTCTAACTTTTCTATTATTTCATTAAAATTTTGTGTTTTTTAAAAATAATTTAATAAAAAGATCATTTTAATGTTGCTTTAGTTAAGCCACAGCCATTGTTGTTTGAATTCAATTAATAATTATCTCATCATTGCATCAGGGTTAATTGTGTCACAATATTTTATTAGAATGTTTTTTATTGGTGTGCTAGAAAAAGGTGCTGATGTACAAGTTTTTTCAGCTCGAATTGCAGTTAGATAATCAACAACTTTAGTATGTTGGTTTTGAATTGCCAAATCTAATGGTGTTTGTTTTTTGCTGTTTCTTGCATTTTTGTCGTAATAAACAGACAATAAATTTTTAACAACAACATGATGGCCTTCAAGTGCCGCATAATACAATGGAGTGTTGCCGTCCGCGCTCCTAATTTCAGGATTTGCACCTTTTGAATAAAGGAACTTAACCATTTCAAGGTTTCCTTTGGATGAAGCGTATGAAATCAACATCATTACCCCAATTTTATCGAGCTGGTCGTATATCTTTTCACTACGTTCTGTTTGTTCTTGTGCATTATTGCGTAGTTGTTCAGCTTCTTGAGAAATTCGATAAATGTAATCATTAACAATTGCTTCATATTTTTGCATTATCTTCTATGTCATATAGAAGTGATATACTATTGTATAAAATGTCATAATCGAATATATTATATTTTTCTTATATGTGATTAAGCGTGTAAATGGATGATCATTTTGAAAAAGAATATATTTTATATGTAGTTGTTGACTTGATGCTGTGTCTTTGTTGTTTTGTTTTTAATTGGTTTGATGTTGTATCAAATTTGATTTTAAAAATTGGCCGTCTAGGAATTAGAATATGACTTAACCATTGTTTTCCCAGTGTTTACACATCCTTACACCATAACCTTAGCATTGTCAAGAAAAATGTTTTGGCAAAGAAAATAAAAATTCATCTAAAGACATGAAACCATTGAATCTATGCTTATAAAGCTGTAACAATCATATTTATGAAGTTAACAGTCGTTTTGACTAGGTAAGGCAAATGTCGAAATAAAATCAATTTTTTCTTAATATTACTCGATGATTTAGATGTATTATTTAATAAATAACAAGTCTTACTATTTGTTTTTCGAATTTGACGATATTTTGAAATGAGAAAAGCGATTTTTTAAAAAAATCATGATAATTTTTACTAATGATTTATTTAATTTTTAGCAATTTAAAATAGGAATATAGCATTAATATGGGGTGAAAAAGCTAATTTTTAAATTTTTCGAAAAATCGCAAAAATTGACAGTTTTCTTCTATCGTCTATAAAACAAAAACTATGTCTGACGACGAGTTTAGTGGATACTCAGACTCAGATGAGCCAAATGGCAACACTCGTCTCTCAGTAGACTTGACAGCCATCCCGCTCAACTTCACTGTTCTTGTAAATCCAAGCAAAATGAACCAAATTGGAGTCCAAAACAATTCCATCGTTTTACTGTCTAACGGTGGTAAAACCAAGGTACCAGCAATCGCATTAGCTGAACCAGGATGCGAAAGCGAAAGAATTGTTCTTCCATTTTCCATCCAACATGCATTAAATGTTGCACAAGACAAGAAAATCTCTATTGAGTCAACATTCAACATCCCAGATGCATCAAGAGTTGAAATCGCTGTCCACACTGACCAAGTTGATCCTCAATTACAAAAAGTTTTAGGCGATTATTTCGGTTCACAGCTTTGTCCGGCCTCAGCCAAGTCTATTTTCAGACTCGATATCAACGGAAAGGGCATCTTCTGTGAAGTTACACAAATTACGCCAGCTCCTTACGCGAAAATTACATCGAGAACACAAATCGAATGCTATCAGGCGCAGAAGACACAGTCAATCCCACGGCCATTCGATAGACATCTCAGAGATCTCGATTTCCCAACACCAGTTACAAATCAGATCAACAAATTCATTTTGGCACCATTAGAGCGTCCAAATCTCCTCAAGAAGCTCGGCATCGAGAAGTCTAACGGTGTTGTCGTTTTCGGAAAGAAAGGTGCAGGAAAATCTTCGGTTATCTCAGCAGTCTTACATGAATCAACAGTTCCAACATTCTACATCAACACAGAGCTTTTGTTCACTATCGAGATTCCAAAGTCAATCGCATATCTTCAGCGCAAGTTTGCTGAAGCTATTCAAAATTCTCCTTCAGTTTTGGCTCTCGACAACGTTGAACTTCTTGCTCGCGATATCGCAACAGTCAAGAACGCACAAGAAAAGAAGCTTCTCGCTATTTTCAGGAATTGTTTCGAGAATGCCTTAGAAAAGTCTTCTGTTTTGATTGTAGGAACAACAAGCGATCCAGCCAAATTCGATAAGGCATTACGTAAGTTAGGAGGCTTCGCATTTGCCATTGATCTTAATTTGCCAGATGCAGAATTACGCGAGCAAATGTTCACAAGGTTCACAAGCGGTGCTAAGATCACAAAGAAGGCCCTAGGAACTGTTTCTGGAACTCCATCTGACGGATTTACAGCTGCTCAAATCGAAAACGCCTGCAGACACGCTTTCTTCCAGCTTGCTCAGGCCAACGGATGGGCTACAGATCAAGACATGCTCAGAGCAGTCAAAGGTGGGAACTTACTCGTCAGGCATTTCCCATTCGGTCTTTCAGATCCACAGGAGGAGGAATCTCTCAATAAGCAGAAGATCCACAAGGTCAACGACGACGAGCAGTTCGCTAGAGCTCAACAGACACCACAAGACGCTCATTCAACTCATGGATTTACAGTTCAGGATACATTCTCACCAAAGAAGGAGGAAGACTTGGACAACGCATTCGGCATCAACGCTGGAGCAGATTATTCTGATCCATTCGCTGCCAAGAAGCCACAATCGACATTCACAGTCACAGTCAACCCACAAGAACCAAAGCAGCCATCAGCAGATCCATTCGGTGCTCCTCCAAAGCCATCCGGCGATGCATTCAGCTTAGAAGCAAGATTGGGTCTCTCAAACGATCCATTTGGTGCTGCACCGGCTCCAAAGCAGCCATCAGCAGATCCATTTGGCGCACCACAAAAGCCAGCCAACGACCCATTCGGCGCTGCTCCAGCACCAAAGCAACCATCAGCAGATCCATTCGGAGCTCCACAGCAGCCACCGGCAAACTCACAGCCATTCAACGACCCATTCGGCGCTCCACAGCAACAGATGCCTCCACAACAGCCTCCACAGCAGCAACAGCCACCGAAAGGACCGAATATGGATCAGTTCGATCCATTCGCACCAAAGACACCACAGCAGGCTCCACAGTCTCAGCCACAGCCAGTTGCAAACGATCCATTCGGCGCTCCACAACAACAGCAGCCTCCACAACAGCAACAGCCACCACAACAGCAGCCGAACCCATTTGGCCCACCACAGTCTGCCGCTGTTCCGATGTCTCAGCCACAGTCTGGACCATTCGGTCCACCACAGGCTGCACAGCAGCAGGCTACACAGAACAAGGACCCATTCGCTCAGCAGCCACAGCCATTCCAGTCCGATCCATTTGGCGGAAAGCCAACACCGCCAGAGCCACAGCAACAGGCCCGCCAGCCAGGCTTCAACTCAGATCCATTCGGCCAGTCGAATCAACAGCAGGAGCCATTCGGAGATCCTTTCCCACAGGGCCCATCATCACAGGCTCAGCAACAGCCACCAGCCCAGCCACAGCAGAACGATAACGACGACTACGACCCGAATGCTACTGGATTCGACATGTTCAGGAAGAAGAGCCAGATGGAAGTTTTCAAGCCAGCTAAGTCAGAGCAACAGGATCCATTCGGTGCTCCAGCACAGCCACAAGCTGAGAAGCCACCATCCACAGAAATGTTCGCTGCCCCACCACAGCAACAACAGTCTCAGCCAGCTCCACAGCAGCCACCTCAACAACAACAGCAACCACAGCCATTCGACCAACAACCATTTGGTCAACAGGCTTTCGGCCAGCAGCAGCCACAACAACCACCACAACAGCAGCCATTCGGTCAACAGGCTTTCGGCCAACAACAGCCACCTCAACAACAACAACCATTTGGACAACAAGCATTTGCCCAGCCACCACAGCAGCAACAGCCACCTCAGCAACCACCTCAACAGCCACAACAACCACCACAGCAACAGCAGCCACAACAGAAGGCTCCATCAAAGGGTGGATTTGCAGAAGTGGACTTCGGCGATCCATTTGCTGGCGCCAAGTCATCACCAGCTCCAGCCCCAGCTCAACAGGCTGCTCCAGCACAGAAATCAGCTCCACAGCAAAAGCCACTCGTTGCTCCAAAGGGCGCTACAACCCAACAGAAGGATATGCTTGCTGGAGACAACAGTAATCCACAGAATCCATACATGGTGGCAGCCCAACTCATGCCAGTTGAACAGCCAAAGAAGGACAAGTTCGATCCATTCGGTGGACAGCCAAAGAAGGCAGACAACAATACATTTGCACCACAACAGCCAGCTCAGTCACCAAGTCCATTTGCTGCTCAATCAGCTGGCCCATTCGGCCAGAAATCTCAGACATCAGCTCCACAGCAGCAGGACGTCTTTGGACCGGCACCAACAGCCTCACCGCAACCAGTCCAACAGACTCCAAGTACATTTGCCACACCTGGACAAAACGACATCTTCGGCGCTACACCAGCGGCACAGCCACAGCAACCACCACAACAGAACTTCGCTCCTCAACAGCTACAGAACTTTGCTCCTCAGCAACAACAGCAGCCGCAGAACTTTGCTCCTCAACAGCCACAGCAACCACCACAGAACTTTGCTCCACAGCAACAACAGCAGCAGCCACCACAGAACTTTGCTCCACAGCAGCAGCAACAAGCGCCAGATCCATTCAGCGGACAAAATGTCATTCCACAACAAGCTCACAACGATGACCCATTCGGCGGCGCAGGAAGAAGTGCAGAGTACAACATGTTCCGCAGAGATGCACCAGCTGCACAGCCACAACAGGCACCGATGACAGCAAGTCCATTCGCCGCACCACCAGCTCAGCCAGCTGCCCAGCCACAGCCACAGAAGCCAGCTCCAGCCAAGCCAACATCAACAGGCGGCTATGCTGCAATGGACTTCGGGGATCCATTCGGTGGCGCCAAGTCATCAACACCAAAACCAGCTCAACAGCCGCAGCAACAACCACAACAACAACAGCCACAGAACTTCAACCAGGGTGGATTCAACCAGCCACAACAGAACAGCCCATTCGGCGGACCAAATCCAAACACACCACAAGGAATGTTCAACCAGCCTCAGGGCTACAACCAGGGCGGATTCAACCAGCCACAGCAACAATACGGATACAACCAAGGTTACAACCAAGGATATGGTGGTGGCTACAACCAGGGTTATGGAGGCTATCAACAGCCACAGCCAAGCGATCCATTCGCAGCAGCTGAACAAAACTACGGAAGACCACAGTATGGCGCTCAGCCAGGATATGGACAGGGTGGATACGGACAGCCGCAGGGTGGTTATGGTGGACATGCTCCATACGGTCAACAACAAGGTGGATATGGCGCTCCACCAGGTTATGGAGCTCCACAGCAGCTACCACAGCAACAACAGCAACAGAAGCAACCACAGCAGCCCGCAAAGAAGGATGTCTTCGCTGACTTCAACCCAATTAAGTAAACAAAGCATAGCTTATCTTAACACAAATGATTCTATTATTTTTTCATATATTCTGTCCGAGATAAATCTATAAATTGGACAGATTTTAGTGTGTTACATGTGTCAGATGGATTAGACAGTTGCTAAACCAATAATTGTCGATATTACAGTATGGATAAAAACTTTCTCTAAATTTTAAGACTTTTATAATCTTTAATCCATACTTAATTTCTCGTAAACTATAGAAAAAGTTTAAAATTCGACTTTTGATACTAAGTTGCCAATGGTAACACTAGGTTTAGAATACAGCAAGATAATAGGAATGGATCTAGAGATGCGTTTTTTCTCTACAAAATATTTCTTGACTGTAGATGATGCTATATTTTAAAGTTATTCATGATATAATGGCGTAAGATTGAAAATTATACGTGTTTTATAAGGAAATTTGGATATAAACACTGTCGGAATTATAATTTAATAATGTTATTAGAAAGAATATTTCGCAATATTTGTATCAATTTATAGCGATCATTGTTGTCTGTTTGATGAAATTTTACGATTATTTTGCATTCAATTTGATTATTTCCGGAAAACCTTGTAATTCTATTAAGTTATGAGTTGTGATAACTCCATGACCGTTGACGAATTGAGATGAATAATTTATTGAATTATCGCAATAAAAAATATTACAGTACATAATATAATCTACAATTTTCATAATATTTCAAAATTTTATATAAAAAATTTTAAAATGAAAAATTACTAATAAATCATTTAAGTGAATAATTACTTTAAATTTCGAGTATAAAAAGTGACAATCGATCGTTGAAAACTTGACTAGGAAAAGTGCCAAATAAAATCATGAGTGATTTATCAGACCAGGAAATGTACAAAGAAATGGAATCGTCTACATCGTCCGATGAGCCTGTCAAGGAGCCGAGTGTTCATGAAGATCCAAAGATCGAAAAATCATTTGTGATGCCAACAACATCATATGACCAAGTTGCGGATCCTCTTGATGTTGAACCAGATATAATCCTGCAGCACTTCAAATTCTTTATGTAATTCTGATGTTTTAGTTGATAAAAATTTTATTTGAATTTGGTTTCTCCTCAAAAGAATTACACATCTATATATATCTTTCGATGTATAATTAATATCTGAAATTTGGTGTCTTTTGCCCGATATATCGATAAAAAAATATTTGCAATAATCGAAATAGCCTAAATTTCCATTAATTTTTCATACATTCTTGATGTATAGATATCATATAAATCGTAATTTTTGAGTATTTTTGAAATTTTTTTTGACATGATATTTTTGTGAAATTAGATGAAATTGCTCGTAATATATAATTTTTTTGGTGTAAATACTTCTAATTTTGAGAGCCAATCTCAATGCTCATGAAAAAATGAGTTCGAATCTTATTTACGGGGAACAAATACTGATTTTATCAAAAAATAAACGTAAACGCTCATGGAGTACTGCACACAAAACGATGTTTTCAGCTCTGAGTATTAATTTGACTTAAACTGGCATTAGTCCAGAAGCTCTTTTAGACTACCATTCAAATAAAAGAAGGAAATTTAGCTTGTATACAATGTCATGACCACATACATTTAATTGGAAAAGAAAAGCTTCAAACATGATCGAAACAAAAGATTACTTGTGACCCCAGTGTAATAGAATGCACACATATAGATTTCACACATATATCTGTAGTAAACATTGAAGATTTCACTCGTATTGCATTTGCTTGAGTCAGTCAAATATTTAATCAGTTTCTTTTTTATTTGAAAACTCGATCTATTGGTTTTATATGTTATAGACATGCTATATATAAAAGGAATAAGCGATTTTAATGCCTTTTCCAAGTTAAATTCTATTTTTTATTAATTTTTGAAACATTCCAAAAAATCATTCTTTAAATGACTAGTACTGCATGTATGTTCGGCAAAACGATGAAAATATTTTCAATTGCATATTCAATTTTTCAATTTAATTTCTTAAAATTTCATAAAATGATGCTGCAATGAACAATTTATCGATTATCGTATATAGCAATGGCAATGATTTTTGGAGCTATTTTTTAAGATAATAAACCGTCTTTTGTTTTTCTCTGAAAATAATCTTGCAGAAATCAACCAGCTCTTTTATATTCTAAACATATGACTTGATAAAAAGTCAAAGCATATTGTTGTTATTTATAATTACCAATCTGCCTATGCATGAAGAATATCCATCAGTTTTACGCTAAATTTTTTTGATAAGTACTAACAATTATTTTTCTCTTAAAAGCCAGATGAAGCATTATTAATATATCCATAGAATGTTATATTATATATCCGAACACTCTGAAATTTAATTTTTTTTCCCCTTCACGATTTCGAATTTCACTGACACACAATGATATTATTTTGTAATTTTTGAAAAACTTTTAAATCTTCTCATCTAAACTAATTTTTGCGCTATTCACATCTAAGCGTGTATGGAATGAGATCAGCAGTTGTTCCTTAATTAAAGTCACAACCATTCAATTAATTGAGATCCATTCAACTTAGTTGCGTTTATAAATTCATTTTTTATCGATACTAACCTCTACATCTTCTAAATATTAAAAATATTAAAATTCATCATTTTTATTCAAAGTCAACAAACAACAAAAAATGGTTTTACCTTCTTATTTTACCATCCCATTGATAGCCTCAGTCCCAAACATGTGGATAATTCTTGCTAAATATCTATTCGAGCCGACGTCCAAAGTCATATACATGAACTTCTCTAATCTTATCGTAATATTATTAAAACTAATATGTGAGTACTCATTTATTGCTTGCACACACTACTGGCTCTTAAACTTCTTAGTTACGAAACCAAAGAACTCAAAAGGAAAGATTTTTATCGATCTTTTATTTTACGGAATATATATTGAGATTTTCGGATTTTCTCTTTATGATTTCGAGTTCTCCAGGAATAACTTACAGATCGCACTACCTTCTCTTTATTACGCTTATTTGGGTAGGTATAGATCATCGAGTCGTAATACATTCTCTGAGCCAATCTACAGAATACCAAATCCAGTTGGTTCCATGAAGACATCCAATTCTATTATAACAGATACAATCAAAGACTCTCCAACATTTTGGATTATCACTATTTCAATCATGGTAGGATGGATTCTGGCACAGTTGTATCTGTTGTACAGGTATAGAGATATCATATTCAGCCATCTAAATTTGTTTTCTTACGAGGCTAGAAAAAGAGTCTTAATTTCGGATAATATCCATTTTGATTTGCTTGACAAACAGTTTCATCAGAGAAAATACAAAGATATACTATTAACAGTCATTCACATATTAGCTCTTGTCCATTTAATTTTCACATTTGATTTATATTTTGTCCCATCGAACCTGAAAATGACCAGATACTTAACATTACCATATTTAGATGCCATGCTTGTATCATTGTACCATTTTGAATCCAAGTTGCCCAATAGAACAAGACATGAATTGTTAAGTTTAACGAGATCTTACTTACCACCAGGCAGAATGTGGCTAGATAACAGGAAAGATCCCGTATATCCTCAAGTTCATGCAGATCCAATCACATATTGCGCATATAACAAGCAAGATCCAAAATGTGAAGGAGTTAAACCGGTTCCTGGAGAAAAGATGGTCAAACAACTCCCTAATGTTGTCTTATTGGTATACGAGAGTTTCACCCCTTCTTATTACCAAATTAATCCTGATTATATTATTGAGCACACACACGCTTCAAAAGACGATGCAAAGAGAATATTGACCAACACAAGCTATTACCATCCGGATATAGCCCCGAATTTGCACAAATATGCAAGTTCTGGAATAACATTCAGCGGAATGTCATCATTAGGCATTCCTACAGCGTCAGGATGGCACTCATTGATGACAGGACTCGGACCTTCGCAGTCATTTACAAATATTGTTGAAGGAGCAAAAATTCATTCAGATGATTTCCCTTCTAACCTTAGACATCGCGGCTATAGGTCATTTTTCATCAGTTCCGGCCTATTTAGCTTCGATGGAGCCAATCATTTCGTAGACAGAAAACCTGCAATTGAAGAAGCAAAGAATATCCTTCGTTGCAAGGACGGATTCGGCGATTTATACGATGAGGAGTCAATGAGACAGATGTTCCCCAAAAATGTTTATCCAAAACTAAAAGATTGTTCTGCATCAGAAGTCGAAAAACTTGCACGCGAACTTAGAAAGCAAAAACTTGATTTACCAAAACCGTTTGATTACGCATTCTCTTACAGACCATCAGATGACAATGCCAAGCACCTAGGGATCGATCCAAAGACACTGACTGTTAAGACATACTGGCAGTCAGATAGGATTACGTCCGCCGAAGTCATTTATCACTGGAAGCAACAACGTAATTTCTTGAATAAGAAGAACATCACGAAGCCAATCCTTGGTATACATTTGAGCATAGAAGGACACATTCCTTACAGCGAGAGAGATGATCACGGACTCTATGAAGAGACAAACAAGTTCGATCATCTTTTCGAAGGATTTTCAGCGAGAGAAAAAACAAGAGCAAGGAACTTTATAAAAGTATCTAGAGTAACGGACAAGTACCAGATAGGATCAGTTCTGGACTGGCTAAAGAAAAATGACAACAACACGATCTTCATCATAACAGGAGACCACGGAACAAGAGACATACCTTTGCACGACGTTGAATCTAAAGTTTACGAAGATGTTGTTTTCTCAGGCGACTGCGTTCACAAATCCAGTGGATCTGACTCTTTCTTCGTTACAAGTGGCGCAATAGGTTATCTCGGTGATGATCCAGTCATCAAGCAGATGATGCACCTCGATGAACTTGCTGGAAAGACTCTGAAAATACCAGCAGACCACAACGACTTAATCTACACAGTCGAGGAGTTGATCAGTGAACTTAATGGAACAGTGATGCCTCCAACACACAGAAGATCGAGGAACCTGATCAAGCTCACTAAAGAAATATCAGATATGCTAAAGACATCGAAACCAAAGAGGGTTTATGATCACATAAATGAGATGAACTGGAGATCATATTCCACTGTTTCTTATATTACAGAATTCAGAGAAGGAGCAAACTTATTGAGAACGAATCCATCTGATCCTAAAGAAGCCCATCTTTACAATAATGCTAGTTATCCACTCTGCATGAAAGTAAAGGGTGAAAAAGATCAAGTTTTGGGAACAGAAGAATCTCAACAGTATTTCAAGAAGATGAAAAAGTTTATGCAAGTTGAAACATATTTGAATTACCACAACAGAATATTCAACTACGCATTTAGAGATACTTCATGCGTCGAAAAAATGAATTGTGAGTTCCCTAAGCCAGATGAACTCAGATTCAACTACATTTTCATTTATGCACTTGCAATTCCTCCTGTTTTGATTATGCTCGCAGGTTCTCTAATTGGAATTCTGATATCTGCATTGATGGCTGTTATTGGAATGTTCCACATTGAAAAAAGATCAATCGATGAAAATGTATTATGTGATTTATGATTAAAAATAGTGTTTTTTTATTGTTTTTTTTTTAATTTTAAAAGATCCCTATCACAGAAATCAAACAGATCAGAAATCACATGATTAAGTGTTGATAGGCAAAGAATGTTGACTTATTACATTTTGTTAAAATTCAATTTTGTTATGCCAAACATATCTATTGGCTCATTACTTTCATATATATGCTTTAATAATATCGTAATTACTGATTACTGAATTGAAATTAATTACTGATTGTCAATTGTTATATGAGAAATAATAAATATTTTAACTATATTCTTACATTGCCATTCTTAGATATGTGACCTATAATGCTTACATCGTCATCATCTTCATGACTTGACAAAAAGTCTTCCACGAGTGAGCCATCATCGGCAATTACGTCGCCAAGCAGATCTATCTTGTTTATTGCAATACATGGAGGCCAGCCAGGGCAATTTTCATTCTGAATAAGTCGAATATATTTTCCAGTGTATTCTTGGCTAAATTTGTATGTCTTTTCCTTGCAGTATCTCATTTCGTAATCTTTTTCAACTTTGTGGACGTCTGTCCATGTTTTATTATCATCCGAAATTTGGAGAGACCAACTAAACAAGCAATAGTCTACGCATCCATATGTTTCATCATCACAACAACAGCTTTGATCATAGCAGCATCCAGCGCGAAGGAAATAACCATTAATACGGAATTTTCGATTCTTTAATGAGAAAATGATCCATGGATAATTATTATAGTCAGATGGACAGTTAGAACACCAATCATAATCCTTATTAAATGGATAAATTGCGTATTCCGGTTTTGTGAGCTGCAATGAGCCATTGATATGTTGTTTTGATGACCCACTGACATCAATAGCTACTATATTGTCGTTGAAATGCTTTTGAAATATTCCTTCACTATAACTTATTCTGAATAAAGCAAATAACATTAAATAATTTGACACTTTACATGTCAAAAATTACAATTCAATGAAAAACAAATAACTAGGAATTTTAATATAATTATATGCTTATATAGCTTGTGTAAAATACAAATTAAGTTCAAAATATAATGATATACATTTAAAAAATTCGAATTTTGTAATTTCTCTAATAATGACTTCTGCAGATATTTAAGTTAAGATGCTGCATATATAAATAGTTTAATTTCTGATATTAATGTGTTAACAGGATTTTTGATGAAGATTGAATTAAACTTTATTTTCAACAGAAATTGGTTTATTGGAAAAGAGTAACTAAATAAAAACACAAATTTATTATCATTGCATATGATGAAATCATGATATTTCTAAATAATTTAATATTAGATTTTAAATCCTATCTTGGCGTTTTGATTACATTGTTAAACATCGGACTAGTTCTGTATACAACCATTTATATAATAATTACAAAATATTTTATACAAAATATAACCAAGGTGACTCTAAGATCTTCTCTGCAGTTGGTCTATTTCTTGGAATGATTGATAGAAGTGGCTCGAGGAATTCGTTGAGCTCTGCTGCATCTTGTTCAGTTAAACCATACTTAATCAAGAGATTATAAAGGCATGGAAGCTGTTTCTTATATGTTGCAATGAGACCACCATGTCTATTATATAATTCTGGGTAGTATTTTCCATTCTTCGCCCAGTCACGTGGAATTGATCCGAGAACAGACTCCATCATCGAAAGCTGGACAGCATCGAACAGATCTCTGTTCTTCGATGTCTCTTCTATGCTGGAATCCGGAAGAACAGGATCAAATAAGTGATGTCTTGTTGCAAGCTCGAATGTCATACAGCCCAGTGACCAAATATCAGCTGAATAGTCATAAGGAAGACCGAGGAGGACCTCTGGCGATCTATATTGGCGTGTTTGGATCAAATCATTCATAATTTCATCGATGAAACAGGAATTGCCAAAATCACCAAGCTTAAAATTGATTGTTGACTCGTCATCTTCGAGACAATTGAATACTTCTCGTGTATCATCTTCGCTGAACGGACCATATGGGAAAATTGGGCGTTCAGCGAAAACATTTTCTGGTTTCAAGTCGGTGTGAATTGTTCCATGTTTATGCATGAAGTCAAGGCCTTTGAGGGTATCCAAAACAATCTTCTTTACGAGTTTGAGAGGAATCGGAACATAATTATCGTCGAAGTAGTTCAAAAATGTAAGAATATTTTGCGAAACAAGTTCAAAAACCAAGCAGCAATGATCTTCATGATAGAAGACATCGTAAAAAAGCGTAATATGCTTTGTTGGATCTTCGAAAGATGAAAGATACGAATTTAGGATAAGTTCATCCTCGAATTGTGAATCATCATTATCTTCATGTCTCTTTTTCAGTATTTTGATGGCCACATTCTCGCATCTTAGGTAATCATAAGCGAGCCAAACTAAACAAAATGTTCCACGTCCAATCATCGTCTTAATCTGATATCTGTGCGAGAGTATCATATTTTGGTGAAGAACAAGATGGCCTTCGTCGAAGTCGCTTCTATATAATTTATCGAGCTGATCGATTTTATCTCCAGAATAGGTTCTGCCTGGCTCTGTTCCAAAGTAGTATGTCGATGATTCATCTTCCTGCTCCTCGTGAAAATCCTCTTCTTCAACAAAATCAGAATTAGATGACATAATAGATGTTTGACAACTGACATTTTTACATGTCAAAATATCAATATATTACTTTACATGACAAAAAAAACATAAAATAATTTACACGACAAAATTACAAATTACATATCAAAATGTCAAAAATATTTTCTTTACGTGACAAAATGTTTTGGAAAAAAAAATGACGAAGTAAGAAGATTTTTTGGAAAATAAAAGTGAATTTTATTTAAGGAGGAGTAATAGTCAAAGAGGGATAATTGTATTTACTGTACGGTAAATCGGCTATCAGTATCCCTATTGACGAGCTAGCATATGGCATACCTTTTGATGAATTTTTG
>MRSU01000050.1:0-23226 GCA_008369845.1 Trichomonas gallinae
ACAATAGTTTATACCATAGCCTATCTATATCCACATAGCATTGGGAAAGGTGAGGGCTCAATCGCCCAATAAACGCATTTAATGTAAAATTTGTAAACTATTCAAAGGTACCCCCTTATTCGAACGAAATGTGCAATTTTATTGAACGCGCGTAAAACGAGGCGGAATCCCCTTAAAATATCTGTAATACCCTGCAAATACAGGGCTAGCCAGTTCGCACATCCCAATGTAAAGCGTGTCTATGTGATGAATTTTGCCGTGTAAAGCATGTATTTTGCTATGTAATATCAGCAATGACAATAGCTTAGCTGTAGCGGAGTCTGACGTGTTCCTGGGGTGTCGTTACTTTTTAGGATTGATTTTTTTTTTTTTTTTTGATATGAATTAATATGTCCTAGGATTCATGAAATGAAGGGCTAGAGCGACCAATTATTTTGTAGATCGTATAAATATAACTATGTTGACTAACTTATAAAGCAATGCTACCATTGCAGAATTAAAAGTTAAATCTAGTGTTCACAGAAAAAAAAATGCCATGTCGATTTTTATTTTTACATGTTCAATATGGAAAGCACATTTTTGTTTCCTTTACCAATATGTTATAAGCACATATGGGATGCTACTATTATTTTGGCTAGGTCTAAATCTTGCTAGAAATATTAATTTTGAATTTTTTTTTTGATGAACTCAACTTTTTGGGAATTAAAAAAATTGTCATAAAACAAGAACAATTTATTATAATATAAACAAAATGCTTCAAAGGAGTTTAATCAATGCTTTCATTGTCTTATCAAAGTCACGGCCGTTTTCCTCATATTTGTTGACAATGAACGAAAAGTCGAAACCAATTTTTGATAGATTTGTTAATTGATGTCGTTCCTCGTTTGTGTAGTTTTCATTCAGCCCAATTGTGAACTCGTCATATTCTTTGTTTCTGATCACCTCGACATCCTGCCTCAATAAATTCATTCTCCTGACTCTGCCGAACTTCATTTGTGTGAATTCTTCATTTACTTCCTCTTCCTCCATTTCCTGGGCATTCGCATTGATACTTTCAAGAATCTGTGGCGTGATTTTAACATTTGGCATGCCGAATTCGTTATCATCTTCATCTTCAAAATTATTTTCTTCTGAAACGCCGAGTAAACGGCTGATTCTTGAAATTTCGTCTGTGAAAGCATTGTCTGTGGCTGGAACTTTCTTGACATCATCAAGAAGTTTAGCAATGAATGCAAGAGGTTTAGACATTTTCGTTTTATTACGTTTTGCTTCGCGGATTTTTTCAAGGACTTGTGTAAATGGCATTTCCATGATTTCTTTGTTCGGGAATATGTTGTTATGGTTTGGATCAGTGTTAATTGTTTCGTTATATGAGAAATATCTTTCGACAATTTCAAGAGCATTACCCAAATCGTCTGGCAATTCATCTGTATCATTTTCAGCTGGCTGTGGATTGGAATCTGTCTTAGGTTGTGGATTTTCGTCAATATTCATAATATCATTTTCGTTATCTTCGTCATGAGCAACTGGATTTTCATCAATATTAAATATATCATTATTATCATCGTATCGTTCTTCTTGATTTTCATATTGATTATCTTGATGGTCTGGATTTTGTTGATTTTCATTTTCATCAACTGTATTTTCTGTATTTTGTTGATTATCAGTATGTGGTTCTAATACTTCTTGATTTTGTGCTTCTTCTGTATTGATTTGATTATTTTCATTATTTTGTGCATCTTGTTCGTTAGCTTGTGGATTTTGTTCAGCATTCACTATTTCAGCATCAGCATCGTTCTGAAGCTCTTGTCTTCGTACAACTCTTGCATTTTCATTGACCACCGAAACTAATGTTGGAATCTCGTCCTCTGTGCTGATTTTAACACGTTTTGGTTTCTTGCGCTTCTTGAAAACAAGGGAAGGAGCTTGAATATCAGTTAAAATCGTTGGAAGTCGTAAATTATCGATTAATTCCACTTCAGGTTGTTCCTCCTCTTCGTATTTACCAATAAAATCAACATGTTCATCGTAATTTGAGAAATTTGTATCTTTTTCTATAGGATGATAAGGCGTTTGTTGTGCTTTTTTATCTTTGTATGCTTTACTTTTTCCGTATTTAATCGTTTCGTATGAGAATTGAGAGAATGGATACTCTAAATAGTCGAAGGCATTATCTAAGTTGAGAAGCTTTTCAGATAACTCAGAGTTAAGGACTGCAACAAGTGGATTATCGTCAGTTATTTTGTCAACATCTATAATATCTGTATTTTGCAATTCTTTTTGGTCGAAACATAAAATAATCACTTCATTTTTAAACTTTGGAAGATCTTTGATCTGGTCAATGACATACTGGCATGTATTAGACGCGCTTGATTCTATTTCCAAAGTACTTCCGTCAAGAGATGTTATTTTAATTTTACTCATTTATCTTTCTTTGTTCGGTGAATTTATAGAGGGGCTGGTATAATTAATCAGTGTCTATCAGTATATTTTACGTGTCAAAATGGCAAATTTTGAATAGTAACAGATATTGCACGATCGCTGGAATGCGTAATCTTGGTATCACATGGAATGATTGTATTGGTCCAAAATCATGTATTTTCAATCATCATTCCCCACAATTATCCATTTGAATTATTTTGACAAATAAAATACTTACATGACAAAATATATTCATCTTTGTTGATCAACTTTAATCGAACAAATTGAGTATTTTAAACTGTATATCTATAAAACATATAATTTGTTGATTTTATATTTATGAAATTTAAGTATTTGAACGGCTATCGGATAATTTGAATTTTCTAAACAATAGATATCAACTGCCCCGACAATGTCAATATATCTCTATAATTAAGGAGAATTATTCACGGTAAAGTTTTTGTGATATATTATTGTTGGATGAAAATTTAATTCAATTTTATGATACATACATCATTGATATGATGTCTATTAGTAAAAAAGTGAAGCAATATACATATGGTATATGCTCATAAAGCGACTTAAATTGGAATAGCGAAGTCGTTTTATGGCTGATAAGAATTTCAATTTGGCACAAATAAAAACGCCATAATTCATGCTACAAATATAATTGCACTAAGTGAAGTGAAAAGCGACAGGTTCCTTGGAATTCAAATAATCGTTTCTTAGGTATTCAAAAATATTGAAAGGAAAAAACGTGTGTTTATTTTTAACTGATAGAATTCATGAATTTTCATTTCAAGAAAAGAATTAGCAATATTCTCTTTTGAGTTATTAAGTTTCAATCTTTTGAATGCTGTTTAAAACAGTTCTGAAAAATCCTTAAACAACATTGAAAATAATAATCTTGTTTTTACATTAATTTAATTATTTATGGAGTCAAAACGATTAAGTCGCCATTTTTCAAAATTGATTGTCACTTTTATGCTATTTTATATTTGGATCTTCGCAAACTCTATTTTATATAGATGGGAATTTCAGTTTCTGTCGATTCACAGATTGAGCAGACTCTCACTGACTTGGGTGAAAAGAAATACGACAGCAAAGACGCCATCTACACTAACTTAATTGCAGCTGCTACAAACACTTCTGAAATTTTCTTGGTTCCAGCAAGTGTATTTAAAGCAATCGTTAAAGACGCCAAAGGCAATCTTCAGCCTCTCCTTATAAGATGCTTGGAGGGTCTAAATGACCAGGATTCCCAAAATCGAATTAATTCTGCCGCTTTATTATCAAAGATTTTCCCATTTATGATTAAAAACAGCAACGGCCTGGACTTGTTGTCGTTCCTATATACTGAACAGATGATTCGTGGCGAGAAAATCTCACCAGCGGATTATATAATTACTGTCGCCATTAATACCCTGATTTCATTTCGTTCAACGCAGCATGCTGACATAAAACTCAGTATTAACCGAATTGAAGAAATATTTAACCTTCTTGCCTTTACAGTTTTCGCGATTTTGAAATATTACGATAATCAGACGCTTTATAATTCATTAATCGTCTATTGCATCTCTAAAGGCGCTGATGTTATTGAAACACTGCTCAACTACATCCATGCAGGCGGAAGACGCATTGGATTAGTTGCATTATTCGGAATTCTTCTTTTCCAACCTTCAAATCACTTCGCAGAGCCAGTTAAGGCTTTCATAGCCAATGGTGGTACCATATCAAACAACTTGCTTCAAATTCGCGCCGATGATAGCGATTTGCTGTGTTACATTGCTTCAATCGGCGTTGAAGATGAAAAAGTTGTTGTCCCATCTAAAGCAATCACTGAAAGCAGGTTATACAGGCTGAGTCTCCTCAAAATACTCGTTGATGGAGAACCATATAATGCAAATTATATTGATCTTTATAATATCATTTTTCAGTTCAACTCTATGCTTGCTAGGTATGTGTACAGCAAGATACCCAACGTTACTCAGGATTATCTACAGAGTTGCCCACAATTGTCTAATTTGTCATTCTCGATGCCTAAATCCCAACAATGGTTCTTGAAATGGGTCACACAGTCAATCACTGAGCTCTTTTTGGACATTCAAAGCTCTTGGCTTGAAGGAACAGGTCTTCAGATTCAAATCCCTTCATTTGAATGCCTCGAACAGCTTGTTGTAATTAACAGTGCTTAATTCCAACAATAGATGTCTATCATTGCTGTTGTTTTAGTAAAACTATTATACTTCACTCTTTCCTAAACTATAATAATTGTTAATAACTTTTCAAGGAAATTATACATTAGGAAGAGTGCTTTTACAAGCCACACCTCTGCTCTATGGAGTCTGGAAACAGAGACAGGTCTCTAATTAATGGACTGCCCAAATCTGGAATTACTACATTCGAGCCTGTCAATGCTGATGCTATGTCATGTCAACGCAGCCAATAGATTCTAGTATAACGAAGAATAAGCATATTAAACGCCTTGCAGGACGCCACTGTTATGTGTCAATAACTTATTATTCTCGTTCCACATGAGTGATTTGATTGGCTTGAGGATCCTTAAATGCTAGTATCGAATATGCTCAATGAATAGATTTGCTTTTATAATATTTATGTAGAAAGATTTATAATTAATTTGACAGGTAAAATATTTGATTTGCCGTGTAAAATATGATACATGTCAGAAATATATTTTACACGACATATTGTTTATAATGCTACAATAATTTGATAATATCTAGATAACAATTATACATTCACTTTTTGCTAAGCAATATATCGATTTTACAAACATATTAATTTTAATCAGGAATTATTTTATTTTTAGTCGCATGAATAATATTATTTATAGGTAGTAAATGCAAAAATAATAAAATAGAGCTAAAAATCAAACAAGAAAATGGAGAATTTGATAATTACAACATTTTTATTTGCTATTTAGATTTATTATTGTCTATAGTATCCAAATCTATCATTTTTTCAATGATAGCAAAATAAAATTTTGCTGCCGATCATGTTTTGAGAGGAAATTTTTATATTCTTTTTTGTTGTTTGTTTTTTAATGGGAATCACGGAATCAACACCTGAGAACAATCAGGACATTGACTACATGAGACCCGAAAACTTTTTCTCGGTCCATAACATCGAAAATATACGTATGGACTTCAAAAAAGTTGATCCGCTGGCAAAACTTGGTCTTCCGTTACCAGACCCGGTACTTTTGTCGACTGTGATCGAAAAGATTCTTTCCGGTCAACGAAATAACAGCGAAGATCTCTCACAAAAAAATGTCGAAAAATTATTCTTTGAACCTTTAATCGCAGATTCAGATTCTCATATAGAAAGAGCGAAAACATATAACAAGTATTTTGATCATATGACAAATTTAATCTCAAAAGCAATAGATGACGAAGAAACGCAAATTAATACGAATTTTACAGAATTAGCAAAGAATTTTACATCTCTTAATAAAACTAGGTCAACATCAACACGCTTTCTTGAATCAGTTTTGTCTACGAGCTTCGAAGTAATTTTTGATAATTTAAATGTTTTAACTCCACAAGATGTAATTAATTTTCTCGATCAAACTCTCGAAATGCTACAGCCTGATAAAGAAAATAGTTTAAATGGAATCTCTTCACCAGTTATACAATCTTTACTTCGTTTTGCTTTAAAGATAGGAACATATCCATGCTTCCAAACGATTGATATTCAGTGCAGAATTGTTATGTTTTTATTCAAATTAGGAATCGCGCAGTCAAATATTAGCGGATGCATATCTGCTTTAACTTATCTACTTACTTTAAGTCCAACAGGACAATTCGCAATAGATATACCAGATGTTCGTACTGAACTCTTCGGAATTTGCAAAAACGAAGATTTTTCCGCAGGAGATGGATTCCATTTTGAACCAATTGAAGTTAGACAGTTTACTCAGCCAACATTTAAATGCATTATCGAAAATCTATCAGCGAATTTAATGAAAGATTTGAATATTCAAATAGAAGGATTATTAAATGGATCGATCACTCATTCAGGCGAGTTTTTCTCATTCGTTGCCGATTCAAATGATGAAGTCATCGCGTTGTCTCTAAATTTAGTCGAAGAAGCTTACGCGCAGCAAAATTACAGCGCAAAATTAAGAACTGAATTAATTACGTTAGGATTGAAGATTATTTCACTAAATATATTCAAATACTGCCTCAATTTCTCACGTCCCGAAAGAATGGTCGAAGAATCAGACATAAACTTGTTTAATAAGATAATTGCAATAATAGAAAAATGCACGTTTTCAGAATTCGCGCATCAGTCATCAGGAATCATTGAGGCATCGATAAGTATCATTGCTTTTTCATTCAGATACCTTTATTTCCCGAATTTTGTTAAATTCACAACTTATGTTCAAAATATTTTAGACGACAACATATTATGCGACCAATTCATGAAGAATGTGTTTGTATTCCTCGACAGGTCCCCACTTGTTTATATGTTTTGTCCAAGATTCATAGAATTGCTGCCAAATTATGCAACAAAACTTGCGATTTTGAATACATATATAAGCGCTTTAAATTTGCTGACAAGCGAGCTACAGTATATAGAAAACGGCAACGCGAAGCAGAATGGAGGCTACATTGCTCCACTTGTGTCTGCTTCGATGAAATACGCAGCGGATTTGATAAAAGAAGGAAATTTGGCGGACGGAACATTTTTGCTCAAACACATAATATTTAGAGTCGTCACAATTGACACTTTTCCATTAATAGCCGCTGGATTTTTATCACACGTTCACGATGTCGTTGATCCTTTAGTCACAAGATGTAAACTAAACCAGTCCAGTGTCAAAGCTGATGCTGATTTCCAGAGAATTGTTCCTCAGGAATTTTCTGTCAAAAAGATTTCGCAAACAATCGAAACTCCGCATAACTACCCGGATGAAGACTTCAGGGAGTGGCTAATTGACTTCAAGGGGGCCTCAAGTATCAACTTCAAGTTCGACCCGAAGTGCCACACAGAGCTGGGCAGCGATGTTTTGAAAATATATGACTCGCTGAAAGATGGCAATGTTATACATACTTTAAGCGGAGCATCTTCTCAGTGGCCAGAGAGTCTGGATGTCCCTTATTCGCAGGTGAGAGTCACCTTCCAGTCAGATCAGTCCGTCAACTACTGGGGAGTTAAATGCGAGGCGTCTGCTTTAATTCCTAAACTAGAACATCCGCCACAATTTGACGCTTCACTTTTCTTTCTCAATTTCATCTTCTATACAACTGGCAGATTGCTTTTAATCAAGCTGCAATCATTGGAACTCGAATCACAAGAAACAGAATATAAAGGTGTAATAGAAAGCAGGTTCATGCAGAAATCTAATGTTTCTCACATTTCAGAAAAAGAAAAAGACTTCTTAGAAAAAATATTAACAGAACAACATAATCCAAAGTTCATCGATTACATGAATACAGTCGTGAAAATCCTCGTTAAAACTAAACCGACACCAGAGAATATTCAGGCCGAGAGATACACCGTTGCAGCTCTTTTGTATCAAAATAAACTGCTTTCAGATGCATTGGAAATCGAAAACATTTTAAATGAAAATAAAAAACCGGAAAATGTTCCAAATTCCATGAAATCTGTCTGGAGGACTTTGAAGACAATCAAACTAGATATGTTCCAGAGTGCTCAGAAATCAGCAGAACTGGAAAGGGAACCAAAAACAATGAGAGAAAACTATCCGCAGTTTATCAAGCAAATTGTCATTAAATGCAAGATATTGTTATCATCAGAATCAGTTGTACAAAACTCAGAAGAATTCAACGACAAGAATTTAGACGATTTAAGGGCTTTCATTACAAGCGATGTCGATATCGAGAAGATAAACGCTATAATAGAAAGAAGGAGAATGAGATTAGCGATAAGAAGAGAAACAATCGACTTTTTAAGGGACATTATTTGCGACCAAAACTTATTCGGCACGTCAAAAATTTCAGCAATTTTGCCTCTGCATCAAGCTTTGTCAATTGTCGCGAACATATCTGATGTTAAAGGTGTCTCTAAAGAAGAAATCGACAAACTTTCTGACTCGTTTACTTTCCTCTTCCAAAAAATTGTCGACGGAATTGTTGACTCGTCCGGTTCATATCTTTCTTTGATCCTTTTACAGATTCTCGCTGTTCCGACGCAGAACTTGATTTCGCCTCCAAACATCGAAAAGATGACTGTTGAACTCGCCAAATTCACAAGAAATGTCGTCAAGAAGCATATAGAAGGAATCATTGCTTACAGAAACTCGTGGCGCTTAATTGCCGTCTGGTCTATTAAAAATCCGACAGAAGAAATCGTGAAAACGTTGAAGGAATTCGCAACCGATCCAAAAAGTGAAAGTTGCCAGCACAAAGCATTATATATCTTAGCGCTATTGACACAGCTCAAGGCAATTCCTTTCGCTGAACCATCATCTGTCATCAAGATAATGAAAGACGCAACGCCGAGAGTTATTGTTGCTTGCTTTGTCTGGCTTGAGCAGATTATTACTTCTATAAGCGATGTATCGAATTTCAAGGTGAATTTGCAGAACGAAGAAATGGATTTCGACAGATTCGTTGAATATATTTTGGAATGCATCGGATCTACAATGAGCGGATTATCCTGCCAGTTGATTAACGAATCCAGCTCATTCCAGAGTCATCACGTTATCACACAAGAATTAATCGCGTTCATAAGACTTTGCTCGAGAAAGCATTCAACAGTTCGCGACAGAGTCGTCAGCAAAATTCATCAGGAATTCGAGTCTTTTTCAGATGTCGTAGATTTCACGAACACAGATGTTTCTCGCGTTAAAATGCTTACCTCTATTTTCTCTATTCTTGGCTTCGAAGTAACAATGTATTCGCCGCACGGTTATGGTGTTTACACGTCAGGAAAAGGCGCCGAACAGCAGATAGTTAAAATCAACACATATGATGCTATAACGTCGAAAATGCGCGTGATTCCTGTCTGCGAAACAGACGAGTCAGTGAATGAAACAGATGCTGACTATGTTATCCCTTCGTCGAGAATTCCTGTCAATCCACTAGATTTCGATTTAAGCGAGAAAGAGATGAAAGCAATTTCCAATTTCCACAATTATTCCCAAGAATATCTGAAGAAGAATAAGACACAGAACATGATCATGGAGTTCTGCATAGCTAATTTCTATTGCTTCCTTCCTGTTATCTTACAGTCACATCGCAACATCAATTTATTCATGGAGCAATTTCCAGTTGATTCTCTTTTTAAGATGGCTTCTTCGTCTACCAACGCTTCTAAAATCGAAAGCATCGGAAGGTTGATGCACAAGATCTGCAGGGCTTCGTCAAGATCTTACGCTCTTAGCAAGGCAGGCGTCGAAGAACCGACAACAAATTTGTTGCCTTATTCACTTGTTTTCGATCATCCATCTTCGTTGAGTTTCGTGCCAATGAGATTCGGCTCTGTAACAGGAAACGTCATCAAATCATCATTAAAGGACGAGTGTATATTCGTGGGAGATACTCCGATGCCTTCCAGTGTCTTATTCTACTTTGAAATCACGATTAAAACGATCTCGAATCAAAACTTCCAAATCGGCATTTTGGAGAGTTGCTCAACAATTTTGGAGCATTCTTCATATACTTTCGATTTCAAGGCCGGCGTTCCTCGCGCTAAATTCCTTGGAGAGCACACTCCAACAGAGAACATCAAGATCAAGGCAGGCGATGTTATTGGTTGCGGATACACGAGAGATTCAGTCCTATTCTTCCACAACGGTTCGCCGATGAAAAGCGCAATTCCTGTTTTATCTTTATGCGATTTCGTTCCTGTTATTATCACTAACAAGTGTCCAATGAATATAACGTACAATTTCGGCGAACTGCCTTTTGTCGCTGATGTTATTTCTTCACCATTATTCGACATAAAATCTGACTGTTTGAGAAGAGTTGACGTACCTATTCCGACTACTTCAATTTCATATCCAACAGCCAACGATGAAAGTGCTTTAGACGATTTCCTAGAGCAAGGCGATGCATTGTGGGGAGTTCCGGCGCAATATTCATCAGACAAACCAGGAGCTTTCCACACTCCAACGAATACTCACGAAATTGCAACAGATCTTTACACGGAATTCACAATAACAGATCCACCACAGAACGTTGCACACTTCATGCTCGGCCAGCCCGTGATGATAGCAAGGCGCTCACTCAACCAGCAGCAGTCTTTGAGCAGATCATTCACTTTCACCCCACCGGAAGTCGACATAAGAATTAACAAGTTCGGAACAATCACAGAAATCGCGCACGATAGAATAGCAACTGAAATCGACATTTTAACTGTCCAAATAGTAGATCCAGGAATCGGAGAATCGTCAACAGTTAAAGTAGACTCAAGATTTGTTGACCCGATCAACTGCAAACTCTTAGACATCAGCCAGCAACACTCGCATCAAAGATTGTTGTCGCCAAAAGGAAATCCAAAGCAAAGATATATAGCGCTCAAAGAAATCAAGTCTTTGCAATTCAAGTTCATGAGAAACTTAAGCCTCTACATGTCAAGATACACAGCAATGATCATCTTCAATCATGTAAGATTGTCAGGCGACATAAAGCAGCTCGAATCAGATATAATAGTCAACATATTCAAACTTTTCCTTTTGGAAGTTGCCAAATTCACTCCGAACATCAAAGTCCACAAAGAATGGGACAGCAACGAAGCCCTGCAGTTCAACATGCTCGAGGAAGAGCCAGTGAGGAATGTAACTGCAGATGACCCACTCTATTCATGCCCAGGCGATTTGAAGAAGTTCAACAAACTAATCAGAGCGTTTTTGATGGCTAAAGAAGTCAGAGAGTCGAACTTCATTGCTATATTACTCGAAAGCTGCCTGAAAGATTTGAATTCGAGTAGATTAAACGTCGCGTCAGACATTTTCGAAATAATCAAGCCATGGATGGTGTTAGAGAGCTGGCATCCGATGCCGCTAACAAGCATTCACGCAACAATTAAAGTCCCGAAGAACTGCGTCGGCTTCATTCCTGTAGTACACCCGATGCAGTCAATCGGCGACACCGGCATCAAAATCGGCAACTGCACTTTCGTCGACAGCCACAGCGACACGCAACTGTTTACGACAGACACGAAGATCTCTTACGACGGCAGGGAGAGCAAAGACTTGTACGGCATGAAGATGGCTTTCTTCGTTGTTCCTAAACGAATACCAGATAGATACAATGGAACACCACTTGGAGCAATTCATTGCTTGATTTACATCTTGAGTCACGTTTTCTCTTATTCAGATATCAGCCCCTCACTTGTTGCTTTCATCAAGCAGAGAGTCTTCACTGCTGTGACAGCAGCCTGCAGTGTTGGAAATTTCTTCTGCGATGTTTTCTCAGGTTCTATTTTGGCGCCGATTTTGACATCTCTCAACTGGATAAACTCAGATTTGACTCCGCAAATTCGACAGGCATTCGATGGATTTAGTTCCAGATACGAATACACTATCACTGAATGGGCTCCTCTCAGTTATCACGCGCAGCAGAGCCTTGTCATGAGAGTCTTCACAAAATTGCTGGTTTTAGATACAATGGCAGCAGCGATAAATGACGTGAACGATAAAGAGAAAATTGCTAATTTATATGATGCTTATATTCAAGCGGCAACAACTACAAAGGAAACAATAGTTTTCGAGCAGATGACTCACGCGTTTGCAATTCTCTGCGCTTTAGGATTCAGCCTCCAAATTCCAATTAAATTCCCTGCATATATAATTGCTCAGTGCTGGGCAGAAAGCTTCGAGTTGAATTATTCACTCAAGATATCTGAGAAGAACAAATTCTCAGAGTTCCCATCAATGAAGGCAGCTGAGATCAGGCTGGCTGAAGAGAGCCATCTTCCTCCAGATTGTGTCGTTGCTGTCGAACCAACTGTTGGCGATGTTACTTTCATCACCCCAGGCGAACATGTATTGTCTACAGCTTCATTCACTACAAGGGTTGTTTCTAAGTCAGGTCACGAAGAATATGATGGAGCTGAAGAGTTCTTCTACATTTTACACATAACTTGCACTCCATTGACACACAACGCGAAGAGAAAAGTTTTCGTTGACAACTACCAGACGTTTTTGAATGACGCAAACTTCATGTCGAAGAAGTGGCACTCTAGATATGACGAAACATTAAGGAAGATCTTGAAGAGTGACCCAAGCTTGTTCAACAAGATTCCTCTTAAAATACCAGCATTAGTTTTGGCTTCCAATCCATCCATCGCAACAATTTCTCCACTTTTGTTGAGATGCAGAGTTTTCCTGTTCTATTCATTGGATCAGTGCATCTCTGACATTGTCAAAGTCGTGGAATTCGGCAGCGAAGGATCATTATTGAATAACATATTCAACAGCTGCAGGGCAGCAGTCGCGACACAGTTCAAGATGAGGACTTTGGAGTCTGTTGTTCTCAAGGGAATCGAAGACGCTCCTCCTCTGCCTTTCTACAGGTTCAACAGGTTCAAAGCTGCTTTACACAGAGCCAGACCGACGAATCCGAATGGAGAATCGATCCTTTCACAGTTCATCCACCAGACTCCTCTAGAAAAGATTCCGGCACTCAAGCGAGTTTCAGTTCCATGGAGAGTCGACTTGGTTGGCGAAGGAGCAACAGATTTAGGCGGACCAGGCAGAGATTTGTTCACAGAAGCATGCATGGAAATCATGGATCCGTCGATGCAGCTGTTCATCCAAACTCCGAACAAGCGACACAAGATTGCGACAGCGCAAGACTACTTGATTCCTAATCCGGCGCCTTTGACCCCTCAGTCTCGCGATTTCTTCTTCTTCGCTGGTGTTTTGATGACAATTTGCTACACTTCTAGGCTCCCAGAGCCATTCAAGTTCGCAAGATTCGTCTGGAACTCGCTGACACAGAGGCCTGTTACATTGGATGACATCTATGAAATCGACAGCAACTTCAAGCAGTTCATTTCTTCAATCGAAAACTCAGCAAATCTGTCAGCATCAGATTTCCAAAGTACTTTCATGCTCAATTTCACAGCAGAGAACTCATTGGGTCAGATAGTCGAATTAATTCCAGGTGGTTCTCTTATTCCTGTTACAAGCGACAGGAGACTCGAATTTTTGCAGAAAATCAAGAAATTCAGAGTCAAAGAGTTTAATGACACTTTAGTCCAGCTGAGAAGAGGTTTTAATTTCTTCTTCCCGGCTCCTGCTGCATCTATTCTTGCTCCTTGGGAGCTAGAATTAATCATCTGCGGTGACAATGAGTGCCCTATCGAAGACATGAAGAAGAACTGCAGCTACCCAGCCAACGATCCAGGTTCAACAATGTTGTGGGACGCATTGGAAGGATTCACGCCAGAAGAGAGGATGTTGTTCATCAAGTTCGGAACAGGAAGAATGGGTCTGCCTCCGCCTGGCTCGAAGTGGATGACACCGCTGCAGATTCAATTCAAGATCTCAGAGGCACCAGATGCGCAGAAGCCTCTTCCAACAGCTATGACATGCAACTCAACAATGATTATCCCAAGATATTCAACAGTAGAAATGATGGAGAAGAAGATCAGGACTGCCATCACATTCGGCGCTGACATCCAACAAGATCACGCCGCAAACTTTGATGATGTTGTACAATTCACTTAGTGTTTTGTGCTTAATGATTGGTTGATAAATAAATGGTTATTATATTTATTTACATAAGGATATCAATATTTGTTCAGCAATATCATTAATAAACTTCTTTTTATTAATTGTTGATTGTAGAACAATAACATTTAACGACAAGTTGATTTGATAGAAAAATAATATTGACTCTATTCAAAATCATATAACATAGGAATTTTGTTTTGTTAACAAAACTATTAATGATTTTGTAATTAATAAAAAATATGTATTTCAACAAAGTATATAAACAAACAATTTATGAATAAGATGCTGATATTGTGATTTCATCTTCTCCTTCTTCTGTCAGATAATATCCGATTAAAATTTTATCACCCTTTCTGAGGAAATCCCAGTTGGCAATATTTAAAGTGAACGAATTTGGTGTCACATCTCCAAAATCGCATTTCATTGACGTACAGTCAGCATCAGAAAATGTTGGTAGTTTGTTGGCCCTGTAAAAGTAGTCAAATTTTTTGTTGTTTTTCGTTGACAAATTAACAGTAATTATACTATTTGACTTCAGTGTTGGAATGTCTATGCACAGGTAATGCAGATCATATGATGATATCTCTTTGATGTGAACCTGGTCGTCCTGAATACGATCTGCATTTACATGGCATTTGTTAATTTTTTGACACTTGCAAAATCCATTGTAGCAAGCTTCATTGTCTGGACACTTTCTTAAGCATGGAGTATTGTTAACTTCTTCCATTGTAAAAGCAGTTGAGTTCTCATCAAACATGTTGAAAGGCCCTGACATTACTAAGGAATAATGCACAGAGTCGTCATCATATTCTTGCTTCAAGATAATATAAATTTCAATAATTTCTCCTTCTGTTACGTTGATTTCGACTCTTTTGATTGTGCTGTGCACATCTGAATAATCCTGGTTTAGTTTTCTATTTCCGATGACAAAATCATTACCTCTGAAAACTCTAATATCAAGAAAATGAGAAATGTCAGTATTTCTGTGATAATCTGACAAAGGATCCATCCAACACAAAGTTGCCCTAAACAAACCATCTTTTTGTGGCACAAATGTAAACTTGTGGGACTTTTCTGGACTAATTGTCATGTTTGGATAGATTTTTGTTCCCGTATCACTGTTGTTTATCTGCATGAATTTGTTAAGATGTGGAATTCCATATCCACCTTCTTTTTCTGTCACGTTTTCTGGTAGCTCCGCTGTGTTAACTAATATGGCTCTTATCAATGTGCTGCATGGTTCAATGGCATTATCTGGATTAGGACTTCCAAGCGGGTACCAGCCTTCTCTCAGCCACTGACTTAAAATCAAAATGTTGCCAACTGCAAATGCAGCAGCAACTGATGAACCTTCAGCAACAATCAAACCATCGAATGCGCAAACCCTTTGTCCTGTTGGATGCGCACGAGGTGCATAAGCTGGTCCACCTGGCATGATAATATCTGGTTTCCTCCTGTAATAATTAACTGGGCCATTTGCGCTTACAACTTTTGTTTCCCTCGTAAAATTAAATTCTGGAGTTATAACTATCCTGCTGCTCAATCTAAATTTCTGCCTATCTTGTGCTTTAATTCTTATTACTGATGTTCTTAATCTTTTTCCATTATAGTCTTTACCATGAAAAGCAAGAACTATTCCTGCATTTGTTAAATCTTCAAGATTTCCTTCGCCGAATTCGTCGATGAAACCATCTCCTGGACTGACACCTATTAAAATTCCTTTAGTACAAACATCATTGCTTAGTCCACTGTAAGCTAGAGATTCCAAAAATGGAACACCAGCATTTAAATCGCAATATCCATAAACAACTTTTTTCCCGTCAATAACAATTTTAACTGATGAATTTTTCGACTCTTGGTGCTCTAAATATGATGGGAAAGACAAAGCTCCAACAGCAAGAACATTCTTCGAGTCTGCTGGTGATCGAATTTCTTCTCCATCTCCGCTGGCAAAAACTATTGTCATATTAGGATTATCGAAGGCAAGCTGATCAATTGCACGCGTGATTAATTTCGACTGTTCATAGGACCATGCATTCAACTGAGCAACGCAACCAGCCATATGAGGAATCTCAAACAATTCGCTGATGTTTGATGGAAAGTCTAAATTCCCTTCACTATTTATTACGTCCTGTATAACTAAACGAGCTACAGGTGCAACACCATCGTAAAAAGTACCACCACATATTTTCTTTTGTTTGTTTTTACAGCTTGCTTTTCCAGCAACGATTCCTGCTACAATAGTTCCATGGCCATCAGCTAAATCGTCATCATCAGAGTATGGAAGATAAGCAGCAATTTTTCTGTGTGTATTTGAAAAAGAATCATATGGAATTTCTGCTTTATCCCTAAACCAGCATGAATTCACATCTAAACCTGTATCAGCTATGGCAGCTAGTTGTCCATTTCCATTTAATCCGAGTTCATTGTAGATGCTAGATGCGCTGAATGGATAATCCTTGTTTCTAAGCATATCTATTTCGTCTGAAAGTATTGCAGTTCTTAAATATCGTGAATGAAGCAATGGTTTTGATAATTGTTGAAACTCTTTAACACATTTATTGCTTTTGAGTATATTTTCTGTGTGTATTTGAGATAAATTCGAATGAAATGCAATTATATTTTTTCCGAAATGTTTTGTTTCAAAAGGTAATTGGCAACCATTATCTATCTCTGCTATATATAAATATGTTTCACTTGATGATTTTTCGTGTGAAATTTTATTTCGCGAATCAAAATCTTGAATGAATCTGTTTGTATTATCATATTTTAAGTTTTTAGATGTAATTATTTGATTATATGATCCAAAATTTGTATTATCTCGCTGAAAGAAAATAGTTTGATTCGAAATTTCAGAATCTCGGCTGCTTTTCATATGAAAACATTGAGTACTACAATTTTCTGTGTTGATTAGATGATCTTCTCCATTCTTTACGTTTCTATTATCACTAAAACAATAAAAAATAAAGAAGAAAATCATAATGAAAAGTGACATTAAATTTACATGACAAAAACAGTTTTGACATGTAAAGTTATATTTTCGCCAAAATAAATTTTATTTGTCAATCATAAAAAAAATAGCAATTTAATAGATGATAAATCAAAGTCACATGACATGATTTATTTGTAATCTTCCTCGAATTTGATCAAAAATACAACTCTATCAGGATAAGTATTTTCTTCTGGATTTGGAATTGCTGTAACCTTGCACTTGAAACCAGATGAGCAGAGAATTCCCTGGATAATTCCAGCAACAAAGCTGCAGCATGTGAATGTTTTACGGATTTCTTGTGGATATGATATATATGTTGTAATCATTGGGTTATTATCATAAAGCATGTAGCAGTTAGCATCATCGATTTGCTGTTCGAGATCAGCAGCTGAATAACCAAAAAGATATTGCCAAATTTTGTCTTTAAGCTGGAGGAGCATTGGAACAGCCTTTGATTGGCGTTTGTAACCAGTGCTAGATGATTGTTCTAAAACTTCGAGGATCGTGCAGCCGATTGGATAACCCATATCAGATAATTGTTGAGAAAACTGCTCAGCGGACTCAGATTTTTGGTGGCAGTACTGGACTATTTCGCTAAAAAGCAAAGCATAAGTCTGTTTCGGAATGTTCGTCTTTTTATCTGGAAGCTGCTTTGAGCTCATTTTTTATTGTCACTTTTTCACTTGACAGATGAATAATTTTTTATTTTGCAGAAAATCTTGTGGATATTGTATTATAAACACCTACTATATGTATTTTTCAACTTTATTTTGCATTTTATTCATTATTTGTTTTATTTAATAATTTTATATAATCAGGCTCTAATAAAACATAAGTATCTGGATTATTTAGGTATAGACTCCCCAAATTACAATACACCTGCAATATGCTTATGAATATTGAATATAACTAGTTATTGAGCTATTATATACCCATTTTCTTTGGTAAATCATTTTTAAAATGCAATATAAAATCACTGCTGCTTTTGCAAGTTATAAATTCATAAATTCATTAGGAATCAAAATCTTTTTGTGAAATAGCAATAAAGAAAGTAAATGTTTCATCTCTGACTGGAGTTTTATTCATATTTCAATGATTATGATTTGTATTTAATAATGAAATAAATATTTTGGAAATGTTTTATTTAATTGCAGTGAGATTAAATAGTGAGGTGATGTGAATCCATATGATAAATTTAGCTTTATTCCATATTCAAAACAAATACATATATGGAGAAGATTACTCTTGAAAATTTAAATATCTCTGCAGATTTCCTTGACATTGGCTGTTGGTGCATAAATTACGACCCATTTGAGGCACCAAACTCCATCGAGACATTCAAATTGCCATTCGCCTGTTTCATTAGTAAAATTAAATGATCCTTTTGGATTCTGACCATCGATAGCTTGGTGGAGCTCTGATCCGAGGAGAGAAGCTTTGACGATCTCAGTTCTCTGAGCAGAGTAACCTTCATTAACTTCGAGTATGAAGCAAATGTTAAGTGTATCGGTTGATGTAAGTGGGAATGGTGGAATATCGTTAGTATATAAACCAATCATTGCTGGAGCATCTGGAACGGACTTTTTAACTCTAACGTCAAAGAAGACATGGCCACCCATATCATTAATTTGAAGTGTACCTGTCCAAAAAACGTTTTTATCGAGGGATAAACGCTGAAGTTGATTTGCTGTAGTCATTCACTACTTTTTTTTTTACACGTTATTCGAAAAAGTGACTATTCGTGTAAACTTTACATTATTAACCATAAAAATATATCATTATGTATAGCTTTGAACAGTTCATGAATAACAAAAATGAGTCTGGCTGTTTCATATCTGCCCAATATTTCTCACAATAAAACAGTTATGATGGAAAATATGATATAATAACTTGTTTGATATTGATGGGAGTTGTTTCTAGCTTAAAAATGTATTTGATCTTTTATAGCAAGTCCATAATATTGAATTGTTTCTAGCTTAAAAATACTTAAATTGGTTTTTGTTAATTGAGTATTGCTTATTTAAGAATTTGCATTGATTACTATTCCAGAAATTGTGAGAAATAGTTTGTTAACTTCATTATAATCTTCTTCTGATGTGTTAATCAAAGTTTTGAAGCTTTAATCAATGCTGTTTATATATTCGCTCATATAGTTGCATAAAATCAATGTTATTGCTTATTAATTAGCAACATTGGCATTATAAAATAGTCTATTTCTATTTGTTTAATGATTTATTGACTAACTCTTATCAATTGAACCAATAAGATCGTGAGCAAGAGTATTTACATCAGCAATGAGAATAGTCCGATTTAATATATAATATATTGATTGGGATATGAATGTAACCAAACATTTCAAACTTCAATTTCAATAAATTCTGAAAGGAAATATATTAATTTGAATATGAACTATATTGTAGCTCTAACATTGAATGCACTCGGCTAATTGATAGATTTAAGAGATCAATGCACAAGAAATAAAAAGGATCAAAACATTTTTTATCTATATCTTCCATATGTCATTCAATGACAGTCATTGTACCTAATTATAGAGTTTGAGCTAAACTGCTAAGCTATTTCGATGTTTCACTCCTGAACTTGGTTTTGCCACTTTGCACCCCTCTAAATTGAATATTTCCTCGAAAAAATTTAAAAACTGCTTTGTTATGAAATATATTGATTCCTTTCTATGGCACATGATGATGCACAAAGATTCAGTCCCAAAATATAAAGAATTCCTTGATTCTGTCATGACAGATTTGTAAACCACACAAAATCGACAATGTATAAATGAGTCATTATATTGAAGGTACTTATTCAAACAAATCTGCGAATTTGTTGATTACTGGCTGTTAAATCATTATACAGCATCAAAACTAAAATCCGCAGCCTGATTTGACCATATCAGCGCAGCAATCAAAATTGAATGCGTTACATTGAATCACAATTTTTTTCTTTCCATTAAACATATCTATAAGTCGTGTAGTTAAATATGTGATGTAAAGTGTCAAATTGTGTATTCAATTGTTTTATAAGTGACCATTATCATAAAAAATGGCGAGTTCTCCCTATCTCGTTTATTTTGCTGGTGATTTATTCGACCAGAAGCACCTCACAGGTAATGCCCTTCTTGCAGAAATGATCGAGAAGGTTTCTAAAGGAAAATACAAATTGCATTTGCCACAAAACAAAGAAACAATTGAAGGTAGAGGAGTTATCGTTAAGAACGATGCTATAGAGAATGTAATTCGTGATAGAGATTTAGAGAATTTGTTGAAATGTGATGTAGCAGTTTACAATTTCGATGGTACAGATCTCGACTCTGGCACAGTTGTCGAGTTTTGCTATGGCAAGATGGTTGACATTCCTTGCGTCCAGCTTAGAACCGATATCCGCCTTAATGGTGATCAAGACAAAGGTGGAGATCCATGGAATCTTATGGTTTCAGGCTTCCCAAGAACAAAGTCACTTTGCCTTTGCTCTCTTTTGATGTGGCACGAAATTATCGAAAAGTACCATACACTTCCTGAGCAATTAAATGCTTTCCATAAAGCAATTGCAGAGAAGATCGTTGAAACTCTTGATTATGTTATCTCACAAGAATCTATCTTCAAGAAGAACAAAGAACAAGCTAAATTGGCTTATTCTCTTGCTATTAAGTCAGCAGGTGGCCAACTTTACAAAGTTCTCCCAGAGGAGACTGTCAATAAGTTGGTTGACATCAAGTTCGAAAAGGGACTCATTTAATCTTTCTATCAAACTATTAAAAATCTTTCTTTATCTATGTCTATCGTATATACTCTAGCATTTATATTTGATAATTATGATCATTATGGAATATAAAGTAAATAATTTCAGTTTTGATAATATTATCATTGATTTAAGCAATCATTAAAAGAAAATAAAGTATACATGATTTAGTGTGTTATATATAAATGCATTTGCCAATTCATTATATATCAAATTTTTTGAAATTTGATAAATCAAAAATCACAAAGATACATATGATGAATAAAATAAACTTATTCAAATGCTTAATCTAAAATTAAAAATTATAAAACATTTTTAAATTTGTCAGTATGACTTGAAATAGCTATAATTTTGATTACATAGCAATGAGAAAATATAGACTGCAATTTAAACACAAAACAAACATATATTTATTTTATTCATCATAATTCATTGTTGAGTTGCTGACGAACAGCCACTCAAATGTAAACTTGTATTCTTCTGATGGAGGAACAATCCTCAGCGAAAGTTTGTCGACCTGCGGTCCAATATCGAACATGTTTAGCCTTTCTGGAAGCTGAATTGCAGGATAAATCTTTTCTGCTATGTATCTAGCGAGCGGGCCTTTTCCTCTTAATCTTGATTCACTGCAGCTTCCCAAAAGGACTTGACTGAGTGTTATAAAGTTCAACAGGTTGGGAAATGCAGCGTTAAAGTTTTCAGAGAAGCAGTTGAATGTGCCCTGAACTTTCCTGATGTTTTCAAGGAGTGTCTGGATGTTCTCGTTTGTGATTTTATCGCCGCTTTCTATGATAAAATTAAACACCAGGCTGTCAAGATAGCTGCAGCATTTAACAATGATAAGTTGTATCATCATTTCAGGAAGTTTCATTTTATCGTCTTGGCTTAAAACAACTTTTATTGTATCGGAGAGAGATTTCATAGATTCTTCGTTGACAAAGTTGAAAGGATCAGTGTTGATTCTCTGTCCAATTGTCGCGATGAGAAGTTGTATGACAATGGCAAGTGATTTTGAGATGTAAAACTCAAGTTCATGGAGAACGCTCAAGTGACAAGATGTTGTTTCGCTTGCTATGTTTAAGATATGCTGCCCGAGCCTGATAAGAGAAGATAGGAAGACTACGCGGTCGTTTATTCCATCGATCTTTTGAGAGCAAGTTATTATCGTCTTGAAATATGTGCTGAAGATAGTATCAACTTCTGATTGCTTAAGATCTATTAAAGAAAAGATCCTGTATTTTGCAAGAGTTTCATAAATTCTTTCTGCGAAGTTGTAAATACTAAACTTAACATTGGCATAGTAATGGGAAATACGAGCGATTTCTAGTGTGCAGCGTTTGAGTGTGTATGACCTTAATTTGTCCATTATCTCTGAAGCTCCAATTTTTTCCGCCGCCTTGACAATGTAATGATAAACGACTTCTTGTGTTTCAACTATTTCCTCTTCCACGTATTCGTATTCATACTCGGCTTCCTCCTCTTCGAACTCTTCTTCTTTGGCATTCTCCTCAGTTGAAGCAATTTCGGGCTTGGTTTTGACTTCAACTGGTTGAGGAGCTGAAATAATCTCTATTTGATCTAATTCGTTTTGTGCCTGTTTGGAAACAACTGCATGATTCTGTTCTTTTTCTATGTGGGTAACTTTTGTTGGCTTAGGTTTATTCTGTTCGATTTTTTCTTTGAGAAGGCGCTCAGCTTCCCTTCTTTCCAGCTGAATTCTCATCTGTTCTTCTTGCTTCTTTCTCTCTTCTGTTTCTTGGCGCAATTTCTCCATCTCTTCTTCTTCCTTTCTTATCCTTTCCTCTTCCTCCTTACGTAATCTTTCTTCTTCCTCCTTACGAAGTCTTTCTTCTTCCTCCTTACGTAATCTTTCTTTTTCTTCTTTACGAAGTCTTTCATCTTCTTCCTTTCTTATCCTTTCTTCTTCCTCCTTACGTAGTCTTTCTTCTTCCATCTTTCTTATTTTCTCTTCTTCCTCTTTACGTTTCTTTTCTCCTTCTAAGCGAAGTTTCTCTTCCCTGCATAATCTTTCTTCTTCTTGTTCTTTTCTAAGTCTTTCTTTTTCTTCTTGCTCCTTACGCAATCTGTCCTCCTCTTCCTTCTTCAGTCTTTTTTTCTCTTCTGCCTCTTTGCGCAGTCTTTCTTGTTCCTCTTTCTCTTTACGTGCTTGTTCTTCCAGTTCTTTTTCTTTACGCAATCTCTCTTCTTCTTCCTTTCTCAGTCTCTCTTTCTCTTCCGCTTCTTTTCTAATCCTTTCTTGCTCTTCTAGTTCTTTTTGTTTCTTTTCTTCTTCTAAGCGGAGTTTCTCTTCTTCTTCCTTGCGCAATCTTTCTTCTTCTTGTAATCTTTCTTGCTCTTTTCTGAGACTTTCTTCCTCTTCCTTGCGCAATCT
>MRSU01000051.1:0-22530 GCA_008369845.1 Trichomonas gallinae
ACGCTGATGAAAATAATAAATGAAAAACTGCTGAACATCCATACATAATATCTGGCTTTAGTCTTCTTGCCAGCATACATTGGATGGTACTGATTGTATGTTGGGCGATGTGATGCAAATCTATACTTATAATTCTCTTGCATAGATTTATATTATATTTTTGATTTTACTTGTCAGATTTTAATTTTATTTGTCAATTTTCAGTTTACATGCCATTTTTCATTTCTAGGTAATGAATCTGTCAGCAAATAAAAGCTCGTAATTCATTACATCTTTTGCCTTGCTTGTTCTTTGCATGGCAACACAAAGAATTTTCACGAATTCAGAACAATAATATACTATTCTTTATTTGGATTGTTCGTTTTGATATTAATCATTGGCATGATCATCTTCTTACTTCTTATCAGAGGAACAGCCAATTTCTTAAGTGAAATATCCAGAATCAATTAGCATGCCTTTTTAATGTATTGCTTCTGAAGGCTAGTGGGAATACTTTGTGATTTTTCCACTCGAATTTATTTTTTAAGCAGATAACATCCGAATTGCATGATGATGTTTCTGATTCTGCCTTGAGCTGATCGTAATTATCAATGTCATTGCATAAAAACTTAATTCTTCCAATACATCATCTCAACTCGTCGACTACTTCACGAATATCTTGTCTGTCTCCTCTCTGCAATTTGATCATATCAGACGCCTCTAATCCAAGAAGTGTTTCTGAATAACTAGTCTTAGAACTGAATAAAGATCGACTTTTCATATAACCAATAAAAATTACTGACACTTTACATGTCAAATTTCTGATTTACAAAAAACTTTATTTTACATGACAAAAATCTATTGTTGGAAGATGAATCAATTATTGGAAGATGAATTGGAAGCCTTCAGCACCACCAGCCGTGAAATGGAACTTTTTACCCGTTCCGCCTTGTGTGAAGAAGGATTCGACATTATTGAAGAGATCACTAAGATCTTGGAAATCCATTCCTGGACCATTAGGCACTTGTGGATTATCAGGATCTATTCCATTATCATACATTTGCTTCTTTTGAGGATCACTGAGAATATCGAATGCAACATTGATTTTCTTCATCATTTGCTCCGCATCTTTCTTCTCTTCAACACCACGATGCCTGTCTGGATGCCATTTGAGTGTGGCTTTCCTGAAAGCAGTTTTAATTTCACTTTGTGTAGCATCTCTTGGGACTCCGAGGATCTTATAGTAGTCAACCATCGTCAATTCACGCTTCTTCTGCTGAGCCTTGTTCAAACCATCATTGGCTCGCTTATTATTTGGCCTTTTACGAAGAGCTGACTGGAAATCGTAAATAGCAGCGTCGTAGTCGCCATCTTCTATCAAGATTTCACCTCTTTCGATCTCAAATTCAGCGCAATTTGAAAAGTTTGCGATTGCTTCATTAAGAAAATGTAATGTTGCATTTTTATCGCTTGTTTTACGAACAATTTGTAGTCTGATGAGGTTGAGATTCATAACAAGCTCTGATTGGCCGGAACAATATTCGTAAGCAAGATCATATAATTTTGCGAGTGGCTTTTCAACATCTGAGATATTTCCAGCATTAAGGGCCTTTTTGGCAGCGATATATGTCTTTGACATTTCACGAACACGACTTTTTGCAATTCTGTATTCTTTTGGAGCGCCTTTGAACTTCAATGCGCTTGCAAAATGCTTGCTTGCGTCATCAAGCTTAGCATTGCATGTAGAAACAACACCTAAACGATACATTAAGGATACATCATCTGGATATTGTGCTGGAAGATCTTTTGCAACTTCTCCGAAGCGTTCGTAATCCTTCAACTCCCAAGCAATATGAGAGCGATTGAGTTTTAGTTCATATGCATTCACAGCAACATCTAAAACGCGATCAAGGCATCTTCCGGCATCTTCAAGTTTTCCAGCGTTAAAGAAGTTCTTGTAGTCGTTGTATTTCGAAATAATGATGTTAATATCTCTTTGCGTTCTTTCGTTTCTAGAACTTTTTGCGTCTTCTAAAGCTTCGTTAAATAATCCGAGTTGTAAGTTTGCTCGTGCTCTTATTTGGTAGCATAGATGCTTTTCATCGAGATCTGCGTATTTATTATTGATTACAACTGATGATTCTTTCTTTGATTCTTGTGACATCGCCATATTAAGTGCGCATTCTGCTCTTAAACGAATTGCTTTGGCGTCAGCATTCTTGTAGTTGTCTCCAATTAGTTTTCCAGCTGCTTCATACGCATCCCAATATTTTTGGAAAGCCATAAGTTTCTCTATTTTACCTATAGGCGTATCCGGGAACTGCTGGAAACCAGGAAATTCGAATCCTGGTATATCAAAGAAACATAATATAGTAAAAAACATGCGGCCAAATATTTTAGGTCACTTTTTTACTAAAATCTTATTCACAAAGCAAAATCTTTTGAGAAACATATATTGCTTATCTAGTGCTTCTGCTTATATATGGCCACGACATTTTATATATAGAATGCCGAATCCTAATTCATAATTTTGATATTTCATAATAAATTTTTCACGATCATTATGATAGTATCATGATTCCAATTAAATATTCTATAGGTTTAATAGATATTTCTATGTTGCTGAGACTAAATAAACATTTTATATTAACTTTGTAAAATAAAATGAAATTCCAGGGTTTTCACATTATAGTATGATCTATAAGTTCTATAATAAGAATCTTATGATATAATAATATGTTATAACCATATACAAATTATTTTATCTCAATGAATTTCAAGTTTCATTGAAGAATTGAGCTTTAACATTATAATATTATGATCTATTAGTTAGAAAATAAGAATTTCATGATATAATAATATGGTATAACCATATGTAATTTAAAATATATCAATCAATAAAAAATTTTATTGAAGAATTGACAATTTGCATAACGAAAAATATGATCTAATAGTTATGTATGGTTTATTGACAAATTATCATTGCGATAAAATTAGTTTTTATTTTTGTCAAAATTAACAAAAAAAGTTAGATAAATTATCACGACACGGAGAACTTATGCCGTATGCGTGAGAAAACAGCCGGACATAGAGGCACACGACGATTTGGCCTTTGATCGAAAGAAAAAAATTGTTTTTTATTGATTAATGGTTTTATTTCGAGTCCAATCATTTTAGAGTGTTATATAATTAGGTAAAAACATAAAAATCAGACATAGCTAATACAGTTTGTCTAAATCAAAAATAAAGTCATCTCACCACTCCTTTTTTTCATCAAAAAGCGGGGTAAAATGGTGATATTATGGGCGATTTTTTATTTTATTTCGCATGTTATAATTGAAACAAACCGTTTTAGGAATCATTTACCTAACTTCACATGAGTGAGGATTCTAAAATCAAAGAAGTATACCAGCTCCTCAGGCATATTCAGCCATCAAAAATCGAGCGCCGCCGTGAGGATGCTATCGTATTAGCTCCAGATTTGGAAGACGAAATTCTCCAGACAGTCGATGTTCCACTCACAATCAAGCAGGATGAGATCAAGAACGCTCCATTCATCGCCTGTGAGTTTAACCGTGATCTTGACAGCTACAGATCTCCAATCAGCAACGAATACTTCCCACCACTCCCAGATGGACAGAAGCTTCCAAAGCGCCTTCGCAATATCGAAATCAAGGCCAACACAGCTTTCAATGCTTATGCCCATCTTTACTACAACGGCGGCATCTGCTCTGTCTATCTTTGGGAAATTGATGATAAGGTCTTCGGATGTGGTGTCTTTATCAAGAACGAAATCGATACAGAGCTTCGCACTGGTGAGCACATGAAGGGCTCCATCAACTGCGCAGACACAATCGAAGTTGATGAATCCAACGAAACAGCTGTTTATACACTTACATCATCAGCTATTGTTAACGTCGAACTTAACGTCGGCATTGGCACACCACTCACAATCTCTGGCTCTACATCTGACAAGAAGGTAAAGAAGGCTAAGTGGGCCAACGATGATGACCATATTGTTAATATTGGTCAGCTCGTTGAGTCTAACTCTGCTAACTTCAAGGATACAATCGATGGTATCTTTGTCGGCAAGATGAAGCAGATTATGGATCTCCTTGCCAACAACGATGGCCGTGCTCAACAGGCTATGATGGCTGAGGCTTTCGCTGCCCAGGCCCGTGCCCGTGGAAAATAAATTTATTTTCAAATTATCCTGATTCACTTTCGTCTTAAACAAAGTTTATTGATATGAATAACCCAGCCTGTTTTTGCTCCATTTTTTGGTAATGTTTTAGTAATTACTTAATTTTCGATATTTTATGCCATCGAAAATTATTTGACTTTACTTAACTATATCAAAATTCTACAATTTTTATAACTTATAGCAGCCAAATGTTTATTCCTATAAGAAATTGTTTAATAATATTTTTTATCAAAATATAATATTCGCATAAAATGGTTCTAATATTTCTATATTATAATACACACATATATATACACACATTTTTCGTGTAATTAGACGCAAGAATTAAAATCAATTTTTCTCAAATAAAGATTGAGAAATCGTTATGCGGTTTTGACGCCATTTATAGATTGTATTGGTTGTTCTCAGCCTGTCAATTTAGAGAGTAAACAATGATGATTATTTACTCAAATGGTTTGAAAAACCTCAATAAAATCTTAAATGAAATAATCTAAATGCAATTTTAATCTGTATAATGAGACAAGCTGTATAATGATAGCAAAATCAAGTATCTCCATTAAATTCATAAGTTGAATATTATAAATATTTGAAAATCATAACCGATTGACATTATAGTGTCAGGATATAGGAAATAGACTGTATTATTTATTCGCTCTTGATCTTTAATGAGTTCTTTGGTGATGTAGCCAAGATTAATAAATTAACAAACAAATTCACCGCACTAATTATCAAACCACTTGGGCTTGAGTATGCTAGCGAAACAACTATATGATATAATGAGATTAAGAATAAAACGATCTTAAAATGGTGGTGGCCATTCAATGTAAAGATCGAATTAGTAATTGTTTTAAGAGTTGATACTACTCCAAATGGAAGAAGGGAATAAAATGCAATTGTTGGAGCTAATATTGAAATTTCGAACCCAAAGTCGAAAATTGGACCTGATCTGACGGTGTAAACAAAGATAATGAGTTCAATGAGTGCCGCGATGAACACGATAACTGACCAAACTATTTGTTCTAGGAAGTCTTGAGTTTGATAGCCAAAGACATGCCAGAGCTTAATGGCCACGAGGAAAATGAAGATCAAAGCAATATTCAGCCAGAGTAAGAAGCTGAAGTCTATCATTGCTCCAATCATTTTTATCGAAAACATATTTGATGTCACTTTTAGTGAATCCTATTTTATGCTTTTCCTCTAAACTCCAAATTTAGCATCCTTATAATGATTTCTCACCGAATACACTCTAAAAATCATTAATTAGCAATTTTTTTGACTTATTCTCGGATTTGAGTCAATTTTATGACTATCACTATGCTATCAAACAGCTTTTCTCGTCAAGTGCAAATGGTTGGCTACTTATTTACATTCTTTTCCAGATTAATTATAATTTCTGGTTGATCGAATGAAAATCAAGCAGGCAACTAAAATACTTCTATATATACATACTCCACAAATAAAAAGCTAAAACTCGGCAAATTATTTTTTTTTAAATTAAAATTACAGGTACATTATGAATTAACCCTACATACACAAAACTTAGACAAAGATGAAAACAAATTTACTATAATTTAAGGTATCCTTACCCGAGTAATGTAAATTCTTTTTTGTCAAAATGACATGTAAATTGATCAAATATATAATATTGACATGTAAAATAATCAATTATTATAATTATGACATGTAAATTGAGTAAAAATAAAATATTGACACGTAAACTTATCAAATATTAATATTGTCATGTAAATTAATCAAATATTAAATATGACATGTAAAATAATCAAATAAAAAATGTTGACATGTAAATTATCAAATTGTTGATTTCAGAAAATATGATGCCTTTTCAAATTTTATGAAAGAAGCTCCGCGCGTTGTGATGATAGGTAACTCCGGTGTGGGCAAAACAAGTATCGTTACACGAGTGACTACTGGTCAGTATGATAGTAGTACGATGCCTACAATTGGTGCAGGAGTTACGCCTTTAAATTGGAAACTCAATGGTCAGAGTGTGAATTTTCATATATGGGATACTGCTGGTCAAGAAGTATTCCGTGAAGTTGTGCCTCTATACTTCAGAGATGCATGTGTTGCAATTTTAGTTTATTCATGTGTTGATGAAAATTCATTTGAAAGTCTAGAGGATTGGTTAAAGATATTAAATCAACATGTAGTTGATACTATACCAATCATTGTCGTTGAAAACAAAATTGATCTTCCAAATCATACAGTTGATATGACCGTTGCAAGAAACTGGGCCCTTAGTTGTGGGTTCCAATTTTTCAATGCATCAGCTTTGACTGGAACAAACATAACTCAAATTTTTGATTCAGTTGCATATCATTGTGCTAAAATCACAATACCTGCTGATAAACTCAAATTAAATCAACAAAAAAGCGAAAAGAAATGCTGCTAATTGTTTTGTATGTTATGTAAATAGAATTTTATCTTATTTTTCTAATATCGTTTTCGTTCACACGAATAATACATATTAACTGTTATTATAGTAATCAAACTGATCCTTAATAGGATGCATATGCAAGTTCTGTTCATATTTCAAAATTTGAAATCGAATAAGGATATGAATGAATGGATAACCATTCACCAAATTACATATGTGAGCTCAAAAATCTTTATTAACATATCTAGATAAGCTGAATTTGATTGTTTCAAGTTGATGTATTATTTTCTGACAGTTTACAAAAAAAGTTGTAATGTTTTGAATTTTGCGAGAAGTTAAATTTTTGTCATGTAACGAATCATTTCCGACATGTAAAATCATGAATAAAACATCAAAATCTCAATTTTTTTTGGATTTTCGGATAATATAGCATACAAAGAGCTTAAATATTATAAAAATTTGATTATTTATGAAGAACCTTAATTTATTTCAAAAACTGACAGATTTCCTAAAAATGGGTGACGACGGATTTATTGATCAATTGCTTCTCCCTCTTCCACAGGATATCAATACAGGGACGTCCAATTTAAGCAACTTCCAAATCACAGTTACAGCCACAAAAGAAGACGCGTTTAATCCGGGTCACATCGAAGTTAAAGAAAGTATCTTTGCAGTTAAACCAGAAAAGAAGATTCAGGAACTCATCAACGATTTTATCAAACAGCATAAATTCCCGCGTGACAAAGAAACGAAGTATTACTTAGTTTATAATAACAGACTTTTCGAAAACGGCACAATTGCTCAGGCAGGAATTACAAACAAGAAACATGTCACAATTATCGCGCCAAACAACGTCAAGAAACTCGCAGAAAACGAAGGTTTCAAGCTTAAATTCTGGTCATATCCAGCATTATGCGTTGCTGTTGCTTTCCTTGTTGCTGGGTTGTTCTGCCAGTTCGATTACAGAATACGTGGTGCTTATGTTCTCATTGGATCATTGATCGGAGTTCCTGCTTTGCTTTGTTTCGTCGTCGGTATCACAGAAGGGTTCTCGAAAGCTACAAATACATCGTTCACTGGGGTAGAATGGTTCGGATCTTGCTATTCTGACGGATGTTGTTGCTGTTCCTGTACAAAGCGTAAGAGCGTTTAAAGGTATTGTTCCTTTGTTAATAATGAAATTAAATGTATCTTTTTTATTTTATTTTTCTTATTTATTTTACACTTTCAAATTCCATAAAATTCATCAACAAAACATCAAAAATTCTCTTAATTTCTCCTTCAACAGCATTAGTATCATATTTAACCTTGATTTGACTTAAAATCAATTAAAATTCAAAATCAAATTAAGCATAATAACAGCTGATAACCAGTTGAAATCAGCTAATTATAGAGATATATGGTTTCATAATGTTGTATTGCGATTATTCTAGTATAGACAAAAAATGTGATTGATTTTTAACTTTATATTGCTAAAATCCAACAAATAACATAAGAGATAATTGCATATTTACATAATCATTATATATTTAAACATTATGACAATTATATATGTAGATCAATGTGCTCTAAATTAGTTATTGCAATAATGCATAAAATTGTTTAATATCCTTTTTCTTCTGCTCATTGTCATCATGCAGACAAATTATAATATTATATGATATGTTTCAAGTAAAAACATTTTTTGACAATTTGACATGTTAATTTATTAGAAACTTTACACGTCAAAAAATAAAAATTTTCGAAATCAAAAACGTGACATGAATGCTTCATCTTTTCCTATTTTTTGGGTCTTGCAAATTTTTAACGCTCGACATAGGATCTGCATTCACTAAAGGATACATATTCGAAGACATGAAGCAACCGGAAATTGCTTTAAACCTTCTTGGAAGGCGATTAACACCAACATATATCGGATTTCGAGCAGATAAAGCTTTCAATATATCAGGACCAGTTCCAATTTCTCCAAAGGAAGGATATTTGCTGACAGCTACGATCGGAGACAAAGCATTACAATACATAAAACACAGACCTTGGTCTGCTACAGGCCATTTAACGAATTTCATCGATATAACACCAGAAAAGCAGGAAGCAATTGCAAAGAGATTCTATGTGAATACCTCTGCCGCTAGAATTCCAATGGAAAATCTTTTACCGATGTTCATCCAGTTAATGGCGAGAGAACTGCGACCAGATGAACAAGTTACTGGTATTTCTGTATCTGTGCCAACACATTATTCAGTTGTTCAACGACAAATCATAAGAAATGCAATTATGGCTACAGGAATCTACTGCGATGTTGTATGCGATGAGGCAACAGCAGTAGCAACTGCTTATGTAGTTTCCAAGCCAAAATCCTTCCAAAATCATAGAATGAATGTTTTATTCATCGATATTGGTGCATCTTCATCCAAAGCTTACATTTACAACTTCTACATGAAAACAGATACATCTCCACCAGAGATAACACGCAAATCTTACGCTTACGACGACTCAATCGGTGGAGATGATTTAACAATATCATTAGCAAACTATATTATTGAAACACAAGGCATTGCCAATGTCACAAACCAAGAGTTCTTCAAAATACTCGAACTTGCAGACAAAATAAAGAAGAAATTGAGCTTAACACAAAGAGTCGAAGAAATCTACGAAGATAATAATGGAACAGACCACACAATCGTCATCACGCGCAAGGAATTCAATAAGCTCTGCAAGCCTTTACTGCATTCAGTGCTGAATGTCATAAGAATCGCGTGCAGGAGCATTTATCCGAGCGAAGTTGAGATCATTGGTGGATCATCGAGAATTCCATATATAGCCGACAAGATAAAAGAAGCTGTACACATGCTAAATCATTCCCTTAATTCAGACGAAGCAATTGCTTATGGAGCGAGCTTGGTAACACAGCAGGCTCTGGGAAGAAGCTTATACAGGAAGTTTATCTACCAAAACAATTTTTCTGCTCATTCAGTTTCCATCAAATCATCAGACGAACTAATTCCAATCGCTGAATATGGCAAACCAATTCTACCGCAGATAGTCTTCGACGGAACAGTCAAGTATCTACCATTCGTGTATACTGATGGCTTGGCTGATGGCGTGCAGCACAAAACATTCGTTTATTCAGCCGACACGCAAAAAGAATATAACTACACAGTTGTTGGTTTCGCTCAAGAACCATTGGATGTTTATGCAATTGATGGATGCAATGATACTAAAAATTGCGAGACAATCGATTCAAAGATTTTATTACATTTTATCAAGAACTCGACAATTTTAACAACGGTTATGGGAAAATTCGACAGCGAGAGAAGATTATTGATAAATAGAAAATCAATAGAAAAATTGTCGTCAAGGATACTTAAAGAACTCAAATTCAACATGACAGTGAAACTGTTTTCAACAGATGACGAAAGAAAACTAATAACAGAAACAGCTAAAAACGCTCAGCATTTTCTAGAAGAAAGTTATGAAGAACTGGATCCAGAAGTCTTCGAAGAAGAATACAAAAAACTGAAGAATGCAACTGATATAGTTTACAACAGAATATCAGAGAACACGACAATGACATTGGCCATGAACAGATTCTACCAACTCATTCATATATCAGAGCATTTCGCATTCTTCGAAGTTCCAATCAACAAAAGTTTCGTTGGACAAAAGAACATTCTTAAATTGCAAAGACTAGTTAATGAATCCAAGAAATTCTTCAACAGTGTTGCTGAGACATTGAATAATTCGCCACTATCACAGGACAGATCTATTAAGGCGAAAAACATACAGGATAGTTACGTAGAGTTGGTCGATTTCATGGAGAAAGTGAGAGCAATGAAACCTTACGTCAAAAAAGAAGAAGAAAAGAAAGAAAAAGGATTCTTGTCTTCATTCTTCGGAAAGATAAGAGAAAAAATGCAATCTGACACAGATTTTACACCTGATGTTGATGTTATTGAAGATGATGAGCTTTAATTTTTTTTTCAATAAATGTTTATAATTTTATTAATTTCATAATTTTGTTTTTTTCACAAATTTGCTTTAAAATTATCGATCATATGAACTCAAAGCGGGAATTTGATAGCATAATTATTTAATATTAATTTTGAATTATAAAATTTCATGATAGAATTGTTTTTAATCCATATTTAATACAAATTAACACAAAGAAGATGTTTGACAAATTATTTTTTTTAATATAGTCATTATTAATTTTATCGAAAAAATATTCATAATAAAATACAATTTTGATGGTAAAATGTAGTTGTCTATGGTGATATAAGTATATGTATTATGTTAAAATTGCGTAGTTAGCATAATAACATTCAAATCAAAATTTTATAAAATAAAGACAAATTCTTAGGCGAATAAGTTCACTGCCTTGATGATGGCAAGCCAAATCAAATAGACTGGCAACACAAGAATCATTGTCCAGTACATTCCGTAAGTAGCAGCGGATGTCTTCCATCCAGCCTGATCAGACAACTGGTAGCCGTACATTGATACTGGAGCAATGTTAACAATAGTCAAGAATCTTGCGATATCGCGATCGAGGCCTAAAGCGTAGCCAAATGCAATAGCGAGGAGTGGCTTGATGATGAAATGGAAGATGCAGGCGAAAATAACATCAACAATTGGGGCACCTTTGAATGGATGAAATGCAATAAATGTTCCCGCGACAAACAAGCCAGCGCAGATACTGGCCTTCTCAAGATCGAATGTGAATGACTCAAGGAAGTTCCACATCACAAGATGAGTGAAAGAAACACCTAAACTCCAGAACAAGCCAATAATTGCGCAAATGTTGTGTTGGTTAACGAAAGCATACATCATTATGAGCCACTTAGGGTAATACCACCTCTTTTCTGGCTTTTGGTCTGATTCTGCGACATCTGCTGGTTTTTGTTCTTCATCCTTTCCACTTTCGACGTTGACTTCGTGACCACTTGAGCTGTTTTCTTTATCAGTTGAGTTTTCATCTGTCTTCTTTTCTTCTTGGCTTGAAGATTCTTGCTTATTTTCGTCTGTCTTCTTTTCTTCTGGTTTTTCGGAATCATTTGCCTCCTTTGCGTCTATATTATCATTATGATCAGCAGGTTTCTTTGGTAGACCATGGTTATCAACAGAATGTTCGGATTTTTCTTCATCTTTTGGAATATCTGGAAGTTCAACCTTGTCACTGTTCTCTTCGACCTCCTTTTCAGAACGCTGCTTTGGTTCTAATGGAACAGTGTCCTCATCTACAGGATCAGACATCTTATTGAAAGATTTCTCAGCATCTGGAACGTAAATCAATACTAATATCATATGCGCTGAGTGTACCAAGAGTGTCTGAACGAACATAGCCATTGCGGAATAATGATTGAAGTCTTGTGTGAATAAAATTTGAGAAAATGGATAACCATACCAAAAGAAGTCAGATTCAGTGAAAGCAATTGAAATTTCAGTAAATTTCTCCATAATTGATTTCTTTCCGTGGAAAACTGAGCAATAAACGAACGCGAGAATATGTAAAATTGCTTGGATAATAATTGCGTGGACGAAAGTAAGCCATGTTTGCACAGTAAATGGAGCTGTTGCAATCTCATAGAACATCATTGTCGCAATCGGAATCATATATAATAATCTTCTCACTCTTTTCATGTTTTCAGGAGTAAAGAACTTGATAAAGCCGAATATAGCACCAACCAATAGCGTGGTAAATATAACCATCGTAATCTGAAGGGCATCAGTGTACTTGTACATGTTTTAGTGATTTTTAAAAATATTCTGATCGTCGTTCTTTCAATGGATTTAATCGTATCGCAAAATTAACCATATATTATTATGCTTTATAATTTATTATGATAGTATTTTATTTTCAAATTTATTTCTCAAAGCGATCAAAAATAAAACATTTGTAATATTATGTATTTTAATGTTTTATGTTTTATTATGATAGTTTCGTTTTTTTTTTTAATTTCTCAAAGCGATCAAATGAAAAATTGTTGTAAAATTATATATTATTGTGTTTTATGCTTTATTATGATAGTTTTTTTCTAAATTTAAATTTTGTCACGTTTTTTATAGGTCCTAAAAATCGAAAAACAATATGAAAAATAGTTTATTTTCAGTTGTGTAAATAAAAATGAGGGAGAATTATCCATTGAAATTTTATTGTTTTTGAGAGCTGATTGTTCGACGATCATTACACCCTCAATTAAAAATATACAGGGGGAGCAACCACTTCAAAATATAAATTTAAGGGGTTGCCACCTATTCAAAGTTGATAGAAAAATTGACAGCTGATCGGGCATATTTGATTTAACAACGTAAATATGTTTTTGGTAATGCGAATATCATTGATGACTAAAAATTTCGGACTGAAATTGATAAACAATCAATTTGCGTTCATGACAATAGCAAATACGGTTTATGGATTGGATACGAGAGTAAATAATTTAACTTCTCAATGTTGCTCTATAATTTACTATAAAATATAAATATCTTAAAGATTTCGAATTGTTGATTATTTTCTTTGAATCTAAACAAGCCTTACTCGTTTTAAAATATTCAAATTTAGAGATCAAGAATATTTTTATACTTAGAGGTTAACAATTTGTTTAATTATTTTTAAATGCTCGTTTAATTAAGCATTATCCATCATTTGACTTTAGAATCTAAAGTATATCGTATAGGTTGCCTCATTTATACATATAATTTTGCTTTTATCATCAAAATTCTTATGTGAATAAAATCTTTTAGGGTTAATAGGGTGGACTGGTTTGCCTTTCAATTCCATTTTAAATACAAAGTCGAACCATAATAATAAAAGTTTTCTATACCATTTTTTTTTTCAAATTTAATGAGACTATGATAATGCTGCGCAATAGTTCAAATCCGACAACTATATCAATATACAAGCACCACACTAGTTATTTTATTTAAGCAGATATGAATGTTAAAAATAAATATTCAATTCCATATGCTGATGAAAGATTCGCTCGTAAATTTTATGCAATTAACTTTAATATTATATAAAATGCTTCATTATATCAATAAAAATATATTGCCATGATTAATATTAAACAAATGTTAAAACACATTAAAATATTGAATAAAATATGATTAGAAACTTGCATCAAGTATGTTTTCACATTCATCAGAAAGGAAATCATTCGATTCATTAAAATCTATAATGTGCCCTTCTTGATCGACAACAATTTTCATATCAATAGCATTTAACTGTTTCTCATTATTGGCGGCTATTTGGCATTGATCGACCACGTGTTTGTGTCGAATCTCATATATACAAACACTGATAATTGCAGTGACTATTACAACAATAACACCAACAACTCCATATATAATAATTGCTCTTTTTGATAAGGATGAAGACTTCTGGTTGCTCAATGAATTAGTTGCCCTAATACTAGGTGTATGTGAGTTGACTTGGTTAGTATCAGTTGGTGTTTTAATTATTTTTTTGATAAAAATTTTCATTGTTGAATTTATCGATGATTCCATTCCATTACTATCAATGCATTTCAAAGTTATTGTGTGCTCTCCTTCTGATAGATCAGAACTGATATTGAAATCAACATTTAAGGGCAATTTTGTGTCACTATTTATATCGAAATACTTCGCTAAAATCCATTTTTCTGATTCATCGACGTAGTAATATACAGACAAATTTTCTGCAACATCAATCTTGCTTATCGAGAGTTTAACATTAATATCATCACCTTTTGAGTATTCTGTAATATTATTTGATATAACATTGAACTCAGGTTCAATTCCTTGAACCTGAATTGGAAAAGTTTGATTTGAAGATAATCCATCATTATCCATCACAAATACTGTAATATTATTTTGGCCGATATGTGCAGAATCAAGTGAAATGTTGATTGAGAAAGGAATTGTTTCAGTGGTTTTTTCTTTTGTTATATTGAATGATCTAATGTTTTTATTATTTAACAAAACTTTGAATATCAGATTTGTACTGTCCCAATCAGTTACATTCCCATTAATTGACAATACATCCTTTCTGGTGTAATTCTTTATATCAGCAGATGCTGTAATGTTTGGTCTATATAGAATAGAATAACTAATTGCTTGTTCACTAATTGGAAAAGAACAAACTGTGGGAAAATAAAGGAATGGTCCAAAATCATTGATTCTACTTATTTCGAAACTATTCTTATACTTGATATGTATTTGCCCATTTTGCACAGCTATATTCTCTTCGAAAATAACTTGGCTGTTTTTCACTAGATTCCATTTCTTGTCATTAAATCTTTGACATGTTTCTTCATCAACTGAGAAATCAAATGAAACGTCTTGAAATTGATCTTCTGGATATATCAATATAATATCATTACCTTTGGAATTAGCCATGGAGTTCTCTTTTATATGGATGAGCAGCAGTGCGTAGATAAACATCATAAAATGCTATCCACAGTTTTTCTGTCAACATTCAAAATTGAAACAAAACAAATTCCAGTCAATCTTAAATCTTCCTCACAAATATAAATTCCATGTTTGTTCAACTAATAATGACATCTACTACATGATTATTAAAAGTTGCAATCAACCATATTTTTAAACGGTCAGATTTTGCGAATGAAAATGCCATTGCAATCGACAAATTCATATGGCATACATGTGTATTTATATGATTTGTACAAATGTTTCATATTAAATCCTGTGGTTCATAAAAATAAATAATATTTCCGGTCTTCAATGTGATTTTTTCCAATTATAGCTCGAGTAATATCTTTTTCAGCATAATATGATATTGTTGACACTATTGATACAATCTAATTGATGAGATTGTCAATATAAATTTTTATCAAAATAGATATGAAACATGATTAAGATATTTAAACTATCCATTCCATCTGTAATACTATTAAAGTTATAAATGCATATTAATTAACAGTTTTTAGTTGTATATTGCGGAATTGCAAATAATCATAAATGATATAAAAGGATGTCATCAATGAGTTTAAATTCCATTTAAAACATCATTTTACATTAGTAATTAGCCATATACGATTACTTAAGTAAATTTTAAATTGATTATAAGATTTACCGCAAAATTAATTTAAAAATATCCTATAATGGAAATTAATAACTCCTTTGACAAAAGAAAATTCAAACATTGAAAATATTGCCATGTAAATTTTTTACACGGCATAAATCAAACAATTAAAATTATACTAAAAATGAACATTCTAATTAAATTTGTAGCATGAAAATCTAATAAATAGATACATCTTTAGACATAGATATAAGATATAGAATATAATAGAACCAAATAACTCCCTTATCAAAGAAAATCAAATTTAAATTTTCAAATATTGCCATGTAAATATTTTACATGACATAAATATAAACTATTAAAATTGTAACAAAAGTGAACATTCCAATTGAATTTATAGTATAAAAACATAATGAATAGATATAATTATATACATATATGAGATATAGAATATCGCGGTGTTACACGACGATAACTTCGGCGTTACTTTACTTTTTTTCTTACATCGCTCAAAAGGAAAAAAAAAATTAATATGAAAGGGAAAAACTATAAGAACATAGATACAGGAATAGAAAAGATCCGCGCGATCTACCTGAACTCTGTTGCTGACGCCATTGTCAACAACACGATGAATTATGAATCGAATTTCAAGCCTGTTCCAGATAATCTTGCAACAAGGATTGCTCAAGAGTTCGTAATGGACTTCTTGAAATCGCATCAGATGGATGCTGCTTTCAGGGAGATATCAATTGAATCACACGACGTCATCAAACAAGAAAGAACACATAAATTCATCGCGAGGAAATTGAACTTAGATCCAAAGAAGCCATTCTTTAGGCAGATAAGAGAGGAGCTCGATATCAAGACAGTCACTGAAACTGTTGATGGCGACTACTTGAAACTTCCGAAACCATCAATCAAATTAACGCAGCAGCCAAATCAGCCACATGACACATACATCAAATCGCAGGATATGTCCGAATTCACTGGACTCCTCGAATCGCGCACGCAAACACAAACAGGCGAATCTCGTCAAAAACACCACAAGAAAGAAAAAACAGTCGATGCAGCACCTAAATCGATCCAGAGCAGAGGTCTCAAGTCAAAATCTTCTGCTTTGTCAACAAGAGAACATTATACAGGATTGACTCCAACATTAACTTCTCTTCAGACAAAGACATTCATCCAGCCAACACAGGAGGAGCCACCAAAGGATATCATTGTTACAAAAACAGGTGAAAACCTTTATGAACTTTTCCAATTTGATGGAGTCCACGAAATCGGCCCAGCGACAAGGATGATGCTCGAAATAAAGCAAAAGATGGTCGAGCGTGAGACAGCTTACGAAAGAATTCCAGTTGCTGATACAACCGTTCAATCTGAGGAATTAAAGACAAATACAACTCTCCGCAGCCTCCAGACAAGGCCAAAGGAGTCTGGCATTAGTACAAAGGACTCAGCTCCTTCAACAAAGGAATCTACAAAATCTACAAAATCAACAAAATCAAAGAAGTCATCTCACTCGACAAAGGACTCAGCACCATCAACGCACGAGTCTGTCAAGTCGAAATCAGGCACTCATACTAAGTCAGGAACACATACACATGAATCAGTATCAAAGAAAAAGACAGGAGAAGCCAGCTCTGATGCACACGTATCTAATTCATATGAGGAAGAAGAAGGCGCAGAAGAAGAATCAATATACGTTGAAGTCTCGAATAGCAATTAAATATCTAAAAATTTATTATTTTTCGTCTTAAATATATTCATTTTTGGCCATATGAAGCATAATTAATTGTTAAGAAGTAAATTTGAGAATTAAAAAATTCTTTATTTGATCAAATCACACTTCTACCGTAAACAACATAGGCATTTGTTTATCCGCTTACTTGATCTTGGCGATGAACTCGTTCATATCTGTGGACTTCTCTTCTGTCTCATCGCAAACGCCCATGTCGCAGATTTTAGAAGCTCCGAGAGCAGCAAGCTTTGTCTCGATCTTCTTAGCGAAGCCAACGAAGCTGCGCTTGTAGTTAGCAGAGCCAACACCAAAAACGGCAAATTTGGCCTTGCTGAGATCACCTGTCCAAGCGTTGAACTCAGCGAACCAATCTCTGTATTCAGCTGGTGGATCACCACGGCCATATGTAGCTGGAACGAAGATGATTTTTTCAAACTTAGCGAATTCCTCTGGTTTTGTATCCTTGGCGTCTCTAACTGGGAAGGATGTCTCCTTGGCGATCTGCTCGGCGATGCCTTTGGCTGTGCCTTGCTCACTTGCGTAAATAATTACACTCATGAAATTGTCACCTTTTGTTATCGGAATTATATTATTTTTTCGCAAGAAGAAAGATTTGGTCTAATTAGACCCTAAAAAGGCTATCTATACCTTGAAGTGAGTGGCCAATTTAGATATTTTTTTTTGTTGATTGTTGAGCTAGGGATCATTATATCAGTAATCAAGGAAATAGCATATTAGAACGTAGAAATGATAACCAACAGCTTTTGAGTGCTCAAAAAGCGATATTTAAAATTAGTCAATCAAATATATCCTTGTTCAACCAAAATGGGTGCACTAATTAATTTATAATAACTATGCCATTAATTTCACATGTATAAAATAGCTTGAAAAACGAATGCAATATTGTTCATATTTTATTGTGCGAGAAGCTACTCATTCATTCAAAAAAAGCAGTATACAGTCATTATATTCCATTTGATAATATAATGCAGCATCAAAAATCAAAAAAACATAATTTAATTTTGATGAATTATCAATAAGTTATTAATTTATGAGCCACTCAATATATATTTTGAATATGAGTATTAATTTATATTGATAGATAAAAAAGGAAAATTAAATTGTTATAGAAAAAAGATTTATTTTACTGATCAAGAACCCAATCAATTGGGAGATACTGGAAAACTAAACCACCTTGATCATTAAGTGACTCGAACAAAAGGCCAAGGTCATCGTTTCTCATTGGTGAGAGGGAGGAGTACTGAGATTCACCAGGGTAAATCTGCTTGCCACTGCTGAATGTCTTGCCGCTGTCCTTAGAGAACTTAATTGTCATGTTCTTTCTTCCATAGTTAGAGTTTGGATTGGAGAAGAGGAGCATGCTTCTATCGCCAGCATGGTAGTTGATGAAGGAAGCATCACAAGCTGGATCTGGGAGATCTGGTCTTGGTTCAGAGTGAACAAGATTGCCATCTGGATCATATTCATAGAAGTATCTCTTTCCGGAGCCTGGCCACCTAGCGTTGATGAGGATGTTGCCATTGTCAAGGACAAGGATTGTTGTCTCATCAGCTGGCTTGTTCAATCCACTGAAAAGCGTCCAGTTTCTTCCGTGGTTCTTAGACTGGATGATGTAGCAACCACCCTGGGAGTAGTCAACGAGTGTCTGGTAAAGGTAGCCATTTTGAGCCTGGGCGATCTTGCCGGATGTGATGAACTTGAAATGCTTTTCAGCACCTGGTGGCATGATTTGATCTGTGATATCGATTGGATCAGACCAGTTCTTGCCGCCGTTGGATGAGAATCTGATGTGGTGCTTGTAAATTTGATTCAAGTGTTCCATATAGTTGTACATTAAAACAATTTCTGATGTAACTTTGTTGAGAACTGATGAGCAGTCAGAAGCAGAAGCACCCTTTGGGAAATCAACGAATCTCTGAACTGGAGACCATGTAGCGCCATTGTCTGTAGAGAATCTGCCGACGATCTTAATCTCATCGTTGCTATTCAAGTCACCGCAGTGGTTGTATCTCTGATCAGCGAAAGCAATTAATGTGCCATCAGCTGCTGTTGTGAGACTTGGGATTCTATAGCATCCACCCTTAAGTGGATCCTTCTTATCGAACAATAGTTGGAATGGTTTTGGTGTCGGAGGTGCACGCAAAAGAAGAGAAAACATCATCTTTTTTTTTGAAAAAAAAAAAATCATTACTCTCAATTTATAACCTGTAGTTTCATGGACCGTTGCAAAACTGTGATATATCTGTTTTATACACCATAAGGTCCTATTTTCACAAGCAAAAAAGCAAAATCTTATATTTTCAAAAAAGATGACAGCTTACAACATCAAAGATGGAAGAGTTTTCTTTTGCCAAAATGATGTATAGATCATATATAAATGATTGATTTGGTCAATGAGTTCCAACAGTGAGGTTCGTAATCATGACCATATTGTTTTATTCATTTCATGGTTATTGGATGAACGAAACATTAAATATGATGATCAAAAATCGTAAAAAAAGAAAATTCCAAAAATGGCATTTCTATAAATCAGAGTTCAAAAGCAAAAAATTTAAAAAAGTTTCCGACCAACCGGATTCGAACCAGTGACCCCGGGATTACCACAAATCTACAGTCCCATGCTCTTCCAACTGAGCTATGGTCGGTTACGTTTACTCAATTTATTTTGATTTTCAGATAATTAAAAATAAATTTGCGAAATCAAAATTTTAATTGTCAAATATAAATTTATTTGTCAAATATAAATTTTATTTGTCATAAAATTTTAAACTCATTTGCCTATTAGAATCTTTTATAATAATTACTCCTAAAAGAATCCGATCATTGAATGATACTCTTATGAGTCAACTGAACTTAAAACTCAATGATATTTTAATTATAATTAAAATCTTTGATTATCAACTAATTATGAAAAACATTTGTCATTTAAAATCAATTTCCATCAATATAGAGCTTACGTATGTCAACCAAAAGAGTCAAACATTCAAATTTTTTTTGTGTTTATCATTAAACGAAAACCTTATCGAGGTGAGCGTGAAGCTTCTTGATATGGTGTTCAATGTTGAAGTGTCTAGAGAAAGCATTGTAGAGGTCAACGAATGGGAGCTTTGTGAAGCCAACATAAACATATGAAGCATAGAGTGGCCACTATGTGTGCTCACCGCCATTGCCTTCCCAAGCGTTCTTTGGATCCTTAGTGTTCTCTTCTGTGGAACCGAATGTAGCTGAAACTAAGATCTTCTTTGGCTTCTTCTCAGCCTTTGAGCCCATAAAAGCATCGACGACATTCTCGACGTATTCATTAGCCTTGCTTGGGAGCTGGTACCACCATGTTGGTGTCTGGAAGATGATAAGATCAGTCCAAAGGTACTTCTCGACTTCATCTTCGACTTTGTAGCCTTTTGGAAGGTTGGAAATCTTGACTTCATGACCCTTAGCCTTGAGATACTTTTCGGCCTCTAAAGCGAGTGTCTCGTTGAGTGCAAAATGAAGTGATTCATATAAACTTTCCTTTCAATGAAGTTGAAATTAAGGTTGGAAATCTTGACTTCATGACCCTTAGCTGCATAATCACATGTTTGAGTGTTATAACTCACCAATTTTTCTATTCTTAATCAATTCCTTTTAGCAAAAAGTGAATCTATTTTATCATATATTATTATTTTACTCAATACACTCAAATTTATTTAATATATGTAAATTTCCTATCGTAGAATCTATTATACGAGTGATTAAAGGCTAAAATTATTTATAATAAAGACAAAGTTAGAATTGATTTTGTTAAATTGAGACAGAGCAAATCATTATATAATAATTTCAGAAATGGAGTAACCATGAAGGAAAGGAAGTTTTGGACAGCAAAATTCGCAAATTGATTCAATGAAGCTCCTTCTGTGATTAAGCAACTCATTGGCATCAATAATAAGCTGGTCCATGTTCCACTTTTCAAAGTGGAGGATCTCTTCAAGGACATTAACACATTCTGGTGAAAATTGGATTTGATGGATATGTGCAATTGTGAATGCGCTAATCATATGATCGTAATTTTCGAGCCTTCCAAATATCTGATCCCAAATTCTGAATGTATCATCCAAATCGTGCTCATCAGCGAATAATAATAATTCGAATCTTACGCCAAACAAGAGCAATGATGCTCCATTATTAGAAAGTCTGTTATATTTCTCTCTGTCGTAGTTTAAAAGAACATTATCAAGATGATTAAAATGCTTCACAAGCTCTGGTTGATTATCGAGTAACCTTGACATTGGAATAAGACTGAGAGTATTGCAGAGGAGATTGTAAGCAATAGCCTCTCCGAATTCAACTGGAAGATTTCCTTTTTGGCATAAAAGTAAACACATTGCATAATAAATGAATCCATATCTGTCATATCCTTGCGTGTAAACAATTTCAGGATGTTCTCTTGCTAGAATAGCGAACATACGAGAGATTCTGAATTCAGCATCGTTATTCTTCTTTAAATCAACACCAAGTGCCGGAGCAACTGCATTATACCAATTTACTGTACGTGGAAAATCGTTTTTCATCGTTACTTCACTCTTTGTTGAAACAATCGAAAGTGGATCATCTGAATCCTTCTCGAAATAGAATTTAACATGTTCATAATATGTTTCTGTAACCTTAAGAAGGCTTGGCACCCACTTTTCTCTTGACTGGTAAATGATTTTCAAGCAGATTAAATAAGAAATAAGTCGGTCTACTGGATTTTTGTTGGCTTTATCAACCAAAAGGAACTTCCTTGCATCCATGTAGTTGAAAATCATTCCCTCTCCGAGTCTGAGGGCCTCAGTGATCTGGTATTCATCAGGAGTACGAAGTTGCATCGATAATAAATGCCGATCATCTTTTGAATACTCGCCTCACAAACATCCCGATCAAAAATTTTTCGCTTTCTAGCTAATTTTCCTCCGCCGGCCATGTATGGGGTCCATTACTACTTATATTTGGGTATTACAGCATGTAGCTTGGTTTTAGGCCATTCGGTCCTCGAGGTTCTAAAATTGTTCAATGATGAGCAAAATTTTGACATGTAAACTTATTTTGATTTGTAAGGTGGCAACTTTTGTGTTGTTTTTAAAACATTTGAGTACTTTGCTAAAATTGAATGTGTTTTACCTATGTTTTGTTTTCATCCTAAAAATATTTAA
>MRSU01000056.1:0-10877 GCA_008369845.1 Trichomonas gallinae
AGTATCCATATGGTCTGTGGCCCATATATACGAAGAATGGATCCAAAATTCAGATTTTCAAACCTCCGAGGTACCTTTTGTTTTTAAATTAGAAATTTGAAATAAGTGTAATTATGTAAAAACAACGACAAAAATATATTTATCTAATACATTACAAGAAAAATTCATTGTGATTTGAGCTGCTTAATCATTTCGATTTCAAATTCTTGAGCTTCATTCAATAAAGAAATGGTATTCATTTGTATATTTCTTACGATATTGAGGTGATTCTTCTGTATCTCCGAAATTCTTGTTGTAATTTCGTCTGTTTTCTGCTCAAAAAGTTTTTTATCTTCATCTTCGCGAGATTTCATTGTTGCTTTTACTAGATTATTGGCATCTTTTCGACATTGTTGAACTCTCATGAATTCTTCGTGAATATCATGAAAGTATTGATTTATTTCTTTAGTTTCTTCTTTGATATTTTTAATTTCTTCGAATTTCTGTTTATCATTTTTAATTTTATCTGTACCAATAACATAGGAAGCAATTCCAACAATCTGATCATCAGAAATCGTTATTGTTCCTTGTTTTTTCATATGATTAGAAAAATAATTTTGACATGTAAATTAATCTGTCATGTAAAAAATTATTATTTGTCATGTAAAACTAAATCATTTTCGATGAAATTCTAATCTAAATAGTTTTAGAGTCTTATTTTTATCATCAAAAACGATACTTGATTATCCTGCTTGTGTTACAAGCTTTGGTTTGATGTTAGTGATAATGAATTTATCTTGACAAGGAAAATATGATATTTGTCATATAAATTTCACGCAATTTATATCTAACTTTGAAGGAATAGTTTTAGTTTGATATACCATATCTATTATCAAAGTTTAAGAGATTTTTGACTTTGATTTTATTTTGACAAGTAAACTAATTAAATTTTTACATGTCAATATATTCCTTAAAGATATGATCATATCTGATGTTGATTTCATCATTCATTCAACATAATGAATATAAATCTCTGTTTTCCAGCGACCAAATTCGTTACTCTACAACGAATTTTGAATGAACTTCTTCAAATTTAGGAAATTAGCCCGATAACACCATTGACATTCCATATAATCACATTTTAATATTACTTTTTTATCTAACATTTGTTTTCTATCGATGATCGTACATCTTCACAATCGACCACATTTTGGCATCATTCTGAATTTGAATGTAAATTTGTCTTTTGCATCATTAACCAATACTGCTTACTACTCACCAGACACTAAATCCTTAAATATATATTATAAAAAAAAAATAAATCATTGAATAAATCTGATGCATATATTGATCACCCTTAAAAAAAAAATTAAATTTTCATTATAATAGAGACTATAATGATAGCAATATTTAGATTTTAGATCTCAATCGAATAAAAAAAGTCTTTACATAAAAATTTATATAATGTAAAACTCATTCAAAAAATTGAGAAGTGAATCCGCGTCTTCTCAATTATTTGAATTTTAAATTTATGTCTTCTAAAATCAAATTTATTTTAGTTGTATGGAGAAGATTGGAACTAGAGTAGTTGGTTTTGATAATCAAAAGTATGTAACCATGCAGTCAGGCAAGATTAGAGAGCGTATCAGCCAGTTTGGAAACAAATTGTATCTTGAATTTGGTGGAAAGCTTTTCGATGATCTTCATGCATCGAGAGTTCTTCCAGGCTTTGCTCCAGACAGTAAGCTGCGTATGCTTCTTCAATTGGCTGACCAGGCAGAAATTGTCATTGCAATCAACGCCTCTGATATCGAGAAGAACAAGATTCGCTCTGATCTCGGTATCACATATGATGAGGACGTATTCAGACTCATTCAATCATTCAGAGACACTGGTCTTTATGTCGGAAGTGTTGTAATCACACACTACACCGGCCAATCAACAGCGAATGACTTCAAGATCAAGCTTGAGAACAAGGGTGTGGCTGTTTATCGCCACTATCTCATCGATGGCTATCCAAACAATATTGAATTAATTGTCAGTGACAATGGTTATGGAAAAAACGATTATATTCAAACAACAAAACCGTTGGTTATCGTCACAGCACCAGGTCCAGGTTCAGGTAAGATGGCAACATGCCTTTCTCAAATCTATAACGAAAACAAGAGAGGCATCAAGGCTGGTTATGCTAAGTTCGAAACATTCCCAATCTGGAATCTTCCACTTGAGCACCCAGTCAATCTTGCTTATGAGGCTGCCACAGTTGACTTGAACGATGTCAACATGATCGACAGCTTCCACCTAAAAGCATATGGTGTCCAGACCGTTAACTATAACAGAGATATTGAAATCTTCCCAGTTCTCAATGCTATCTTTGAAGGAATCTTCGGAAGTTCTCCATATAAGTCACCAACAGATATGGGTGTCAACATGGTCGGATATTGCATCAGCAACGATGAAGCCATTCGTGATGCCTCAAAGCAGGAAATCATCAGAAGATACTATAAGTCTTTGAACAAAGTCACAATCACAGGAAAGGGCAGAAACGAAATCAAGAAGCTTGAAGAACTTATGAAGAAGGCCGGAATTACACCAAATGACAGAAAAGTTGTTGCTCCATGTCTTGAGCTTGCCAATGAAACAGGCAAGCCAGCTTGTGCCATCGAACTCTCTGATGGAACAATCATTAAGGGAAGAACATCAGATTTGCTCGGCCCATGCTCAGGCATGTTGCTCAACGCTGTCAAACATTTGGGCAACATCGATCCAGAAATTAAGCTCATCGCTTCAAGATTCATCGAACCAATCCAGAAGTTGAAGACAACATTCCTCGGCAGCACAAACCCAAGACTCCACACTGATGAGGTCCTCATCGCCTTGTCAATGTGCGCTGCCACAGATCCAAACGCTGAGCTCGCCCTTAAGCAGCTCGAGAAGCTCAAAGGCTGCCAGGTTCACACATCAGTCATCATCTCTGAAGTCGACCTCAAGACTTTCATGCTCTTAGGTGTTGACTTGACAAGTGAGCCAATATATGAGAATAATAGAATTTACCATTAAATTCACTATCAAATCTAATAAAATATAAATTTTCTATCGGTTGTTTATTAATTGACTCACTTTTTTCCTAAATCCTTCCCCCCTCCTCGGAAAAAGCCTACTCTCAGAAACTAGCAAATACTTCATATCTACTACTTGATCAAATTGAATTCTTTAAAAAAAGTTATTGAAATATTCATGAATCTTGTACAAAATGATACTTGATGAAAAAATAAACTAATTTTTTCGATAGATATACAATTATCAATATGAATATCTAAATATGAGATGAATTTTATCATGAATACTAAGCTTGAATTTATCACATATATATCAAATTTAATGATTATATTTGTAATATTACAAAGAAGATAGTTGCAATTAAAAACATCATAATTTCTCGTCGAAAGAGAGCCATATTCAAAGTCATTCAAATCGTGAGTTTGATATAGATTCAAAGCTAATATTTAAGCTAATAATCTCTTTACACATCATTTTGACATGAATAGAATAATGAAAAAATGACTATTTTGAACAAAAAAAAATACAAACATAAAATTTATAAAATACTGCGCAAGTTGGTGTCAGAAAGAGTATCTTCTTCGGATTGAGAAGCCATTGGGCTGATATCATATTCATCCTGTGTGCCGTCCTCTTCTTCGTCGTGATTTGTTTGCGGTGCAATAAGCTTCATCAAAGGAATTGACTCGGACATTCTCATTGTTGGAATTCTATCAACGAAAATCTGCTGATTGTCTTTGCGCAATTTCGTTAGGATTTTCTGAGCCATGTCGCCGAGCATATGATAGGCAATGTCATCAACCATGACTGGGTATGCGACAGCAATCGACTGCATCATAAGATTCCTGATGTATCCGTGATGCTTCATCAGGTTGCTTAAATCGTCCTGATACAAAACCCAAGCGTCAACATATGTCAGCGCTCTGATGCTTGTAGCACACTGGCTTCCCAGCAGCATCTGGTTCTCTCCGTGTACTGTTGACTGTGTGCATGATTCTGTAGCAATAACAACATCATCGACGATAATCGAAATCAATCCTCGTCCGACAAATAACATGAAATTGCATTTTTCGCCTTGTTTGCATAGATAACTTCCTGGAGAGAATGTGATGTGTTTGATGATGTTAGCTATTTTGGCGAGCTGTCCTGGTGATAATGCGTTGAATGATACTGTTGAATTGAAGAAATCTCTCGTCATTTCGAGTTTAATTGTTGTTCTTAAAGCTTTTGGTATATATCTGAGCAAGTTTCTCACACCGCCAGTTGCTCCTGTTGTCTCCCAGTAGTACTGGCAGAAGTTCCTTACCTCTATACGTCTTTCATCGCTTATCTTCTTGAATTTCAAGAAATCTTGAGCGACTTTGTATTGAGTAATAAACGATTGTTCGACTGTGTTCGTGAAAACTGAAATCATGCGCGCTATAATGGCCGTGTGCATGATAACGCCTATAAGATGCACGAAAATCATTGTGATAACTTCAATATTTGTTTTTGGAGTGATATCACCATAGCCGATTGTTGAAACTGTTGTCAGCACGAAATAAAGGCTAACAATGTAAAGCTTGATGTTAGAATATCCTTGGTTGATGAATTCGGTGGCCCATGTAACTTGAGATTTTTCGGCCTCATTCATAATAATCAAAATTACACCGAAAATATGAGTAACGAATAAAAGAACGATGAAAGAAGGAATAATTGTAGCTAAGCTTCCTATGTAAGGCAGCAAATTGTTTGTATTTTTCCATGTTGTGTATGCTCTCGTTAAGCGTAACCACTTGTTTAGAGAGAGAACAAAGTATACAACTTTCATCTTGACGATGATTCCGATCCATCCGAGCGGGAAAATTGAGATTAAATGTAATAATAATAAAACTTTGCCGTAAGCGAGTTTAATTTTATATGGATCGTCGACAATTTCACCTCCAGAGATACACAATGTCCTTCTTATGACGTAATGATCAATACCAAATAAAATATCGAGGATAAAAAAAGGCACGTACTCAGCAATTGTAATTTTTGGGTCTACGAAGTACACAAAGCTGATTTCAGCGATGGAGAGCAGGGAAACAAGGAACATTGTGTATTCCCAAGCACGGCGAAATCTATTATAGTGAGAAAATCTCGCATTTGAATCGAATATGTTGGAGCTGTATCTCATTGATGCATACTTGTAATGATAAATCATTGTTGAAATCGCGTCAGTGTTTTGTAATGTCTGCATCTATATGATTGCTCTGAATTTAAATTTTGTCACTTTTTGAATATTATTTTTGTCATGTAAACTTTTTTATATTTGACAATGTAAAAGTATAAGGGATTTTTTTACATGATACCAAAATAACATAACTATATTGTAGTACTCAATAAGTACTTTAATAAAACTAAACGAAAAATATGTATTCTCATTGACCATTCTCACAAAAAAAACTCAACTCTTTTATCATAGTCATTTTTTGCAATAATTGCCATGTAAAATGTTTACATAGCAAAGAATAGCCCAAACGAAATCTGCCTAAACTTTGAAATTATTGTTCTACTAATTAATTTAATTTAGCAACAAAGTTTGGAACAGAAATACTGTTCTAAGTACATTAGATGATACATATCCGCAAAAAGTAAAGTTTTTCTTTTTTCTTTTTCTGAAGATTACATGATTTTAAGTATGGAAGAAAAATAATAAAAAAGCCTTAGGTTTACAAAGTTCTCAATATTGAGAGAAAGTGGACTTTACTTTTTGCGGCTACTATACCTCTCAGATTTTGTAATTTTTTTCTCGTCAAAATGAATTATTTTACACGACAAAAAAATATCTGGTTGTTTTTGGACTATACTTATTCTAACAACCAAAGATCGATGATGAATTATTCAAAACGAAATTTAAATTTGTCATGTAAATTTGAGATGACAGAATGATTTTTTTTACAAGACAAAAATTTATCCATTGTTATTCAGACAAAAATAACAATTAAAATGAATATAAAAATAGATAATAAAAATGATGATTAAGGAAAAAGACATGATTGGAAATAGAGACCTGTCACTTTTTATAAAATTTTCTATGTCCAAAAAAGCTTCACAGAAGTTACAGTATGATTTTGACGATGACGATGATTACCCACGTGGCCATCGTTTCCCAATACGTTCGAATACAGTCGCAAATTTGAAATCTCCTTATGATTATGATGAAAATAATGATGTTGACTCAGACAGCTTAGATGACCCTTACGCGTTCGACGATGAAGAGGAATATGACGATTTCGAAGATGAATATCACGATGAAGACAAAATTAAAGAACTTTTCACAAAACTCAAAAAAGCATACGATATTTCTAAGTGCAATGAGACTGAAATCACACGCGCATACAGAAATTTAGACTATGACTATCAAATTTTAGTTAAAACCCTCGAAAGGGGCGAATTTGGTGAAGTACTTAAAAAGAAATTACACGCAAAATTCGATCCACATACTGTTACAAAGCCGAATGTATCGAAGGATATCAAAAGATCGCGTTCTCTTGCCGATGTCAGCGCTGCTGATCAACATTTAACAACAAAAGTCACAAAATCGCAGGTTGAAGAATACAACAAGAGCCAAAAGAAGCACGTCAACCTTGTTATCGTCGGACACGTTGATGCTGGTAAATCTACACTTATTGGTCATGTTTTATTACTTACAAACAGCATTTCCAAGTCTGATATGGACAAGATTGTCTCTGATTCCAAGGCTACTGGCCATGGGCAGGAGTCATTAGCTTGGATTATGGCTGAAGATGAAACGGAAAGACAACGCGGTGTTACAATCGATGTTTCATTGACAAATTTCGAAACAGAAGACCGCAAGATTACAGTTCTCGATGCTCCAGGTCACAGGGACTTCGTTCCGAATATGATTGCTGGTGCATCTCAGTCAGACTCAGCCGTTCTCGTTGTAGACGTTTCCAATCCAAATATCGAGAAGGGACAAGCAGGTGAGCACCTTCTTCTCTGCAAGTCTCTCGGTGTTTCGAACTTAATTGTCGCGATTAACAAAATGGACTCAATGGATTACGACCAGAGTGCTTTCGAAGAGGTCATTAGAATACTCAATATCCAATTCAAGAGAGTCGGCTGGAAAGATGTACACTTTGTGCCAACTGTTGCAACAAATTCAGAAGTTTTGCTCAATCCTCGCAAATCAATGCCATGGTACAAAGGAAAGACAATCATAGAAGAAATCAACTCAATCCCACCATATTCATACGACATAAACGCTTCATTCTTAATGTGCGCGTCAGAAACAATCGAAAATTCACACAATACTATTATCGTTTCAGGCCGCGTTGAGAGTGGATATGTAGCATGTGGAGATAATGTTAGAGTTCTTCCTGCTGACCAGCTCGTGAGAGTCTCTGATATATCCCTTAATGGCGAGCCAGTTGATTTCGCGCCAGCAGGTTATATTGCAGACATCACTCTTCAGACATCGTTGAATTCAGAGCAGATATCTATCGGCGCTGCAGTCTTCGATCCTAAGAGGAAGATGCAAGTTACAAACAGATTTGTTGCTCAGTTCAGGACGTTCGATATCAAGAAGCCTATATTCCCAGGCACACCATTAGTCTTCCACAGGCATGCTGTCGACTTGACGATGAAAGTTGAGAGCTTTACACATACAATCAACATGCAGACGAAGCAGCCAATGAAGAAAGGCGTCAAGTTTGTTTTGTCCAATCAGTTAGTCGAGGCCACATTCGTATTACCATCGCCAATTCCAATGGAGACGGCCGAGCAGTCTAGAAGCTTCGGCTCGTTCATTGTTAGAGCGAACGGCGAAACTCTTGGCTTCGGAAAAGTTGTTAATGTTCTACCACTCAAAGAAGGTTCTAATTAGATAATAAATTCTTTTCTATATACACTATATTTAATAAGATCCCATTTTTAATTATTGATTTACTATTGTTGCATCTTCAATGACTCTGTCAAGAAATCCTATCTGGTCAAAATATTTTTTAATGCAGCACAAAACTAGTATCTAATCATCATCAAACAAATATACAAACTATAAAGACAAAGCTACTTTTAACAAAATACATTCAAATTATCGCTGAATTGAAATGCAGATAAAGAACGAAATCTTATCACAGCCAACCAAATACATGAGTGACGCAGTCTTACGCATAACATCAATATGTCCTGCTTGGAAATATGAAATTCTTGATAAGTCAACTCTGAGATCCAATAAAATGAAAAAGCAAAAATCGGTAATGATAAGGTTATATTTTGAAAAGATAATTTGTCACTTTTCATGTATTGAGAAGACTAGAAAAGTGTCTATTTTGATTCTTAAATTGATTTTTGACATGTAATTTTAAAATTTTGACAAGATTTTAAGGGAGACAAAATTTGGGGTCTATCGTCGAGCCTTTGTGGCCGAATAATGGAGAAACCTGTGTACATAGGAGTCCTCGATGATAGAGTCGAGATTCCTTATGATCAAACATCTTCGAAAATGGGAGGAACTCCGTGCTGGATCGCCGGAGAACCAAAAGATATTCACAAATTAAAATGTGATAAATGCGGAAAACAGTTAGGATTACTCGCCAGTGCTGTGTGCCCTGTATCACCAGGATATGATCGCACACTTTATCTTTACATTTGCCCGAAGTGCGGCCTTACGGGAAAATGCTTCCGTCAAAAAGCGAAATATACAGAAGACGACGACGTCATTGCAGTTGTTCCTGCCGAGCCTGAGAAGCCTAAAGTTGAAATCAAGGCAGCAACAAAAGATGATCTTCTTGCTGCCCTTGATGCTTTCGATAAAGCAGATGTTGCACCACAGAAAGGAAAAGGCAAAGGAGCTGCTAAGAAGCAGAAATACGAAAGCGGAACTTTCCCTGCTTATTATGTAGATATTTTCGAAGAGCCAGAAGCTCAATTGGACCCTGATATGCAATATGTCATGGCTTCATCAAACGATTCAGTAGGTTCCAATGCCGAGTTCGCGCATGAAGAAGATCGCAAAGATGTTGATCCATGCCTTATCGAGTATAACGAGCGTATTTCAAGAGAGCCTGATCAAGTTCTTCGTTACTGCTTCGGTGGAGAGCCGCTTTTACAGGATCCATTAAAGATCGAAGTTCCAAAGTGTCCGAAATGTGGAGCAGACCGTTGCTTCGAGCTTGAAATCATTCCTGTTTTCATCAACTACCTGGCACCGAACAATTTCGATATGGATATCGGCCCAATTCTTGTTTATACATGCTCGAAGGACTGTGGAGAGGGGTCCTGCGAGGAACATGTTTTTGTTTGCCCTCCATAAATATATTTTTAATATTTGAATCAAAAATGAAAATAATCTTTTATCATTCTTATTACTAACAATCTAATGCAAAGATTTAAATAGAATTTGATAGATAAATTAAAGAAAAAACTAGATACATAATTTTAATTACAAAACAACAAAACATACAATAGTCAATAGTAGATATATTAAACGCCAATATTTGAAGCACACATTTGAACAAGTGCAGGTGAAACAGTTCTAAAGTATGGATGACTTAGAGCTTCGTATGCAGTAATTCTGTGTGCTGGGTTAAGAGTCAGTAGTTTGTTGAGTAGATCTAAGAACTCAGATGATGCATTTTGGAAATAAGTTGAAAAATCGACAGAATTTGGTAAAGTTATATCAGCTGAAATAGAATGTCTAAATTCAGGCCAGTCCTCATCTGAAGGAGTCCCAAGAGCCTTGCAGATGTGTACAAGTTGATCAAGAGGCGAATCACCAGGAAATAGAACTCGTCCACGCGCCATTTCTGCGATTATGCATCCTGCGCTCCAGACATCGATTCCTAACCCGTAATAATCCGTTTCAATCAGCAACTCAGGAGCCATATAATAACTGGAAGGAAAGTTGATATAATTGCGAGTCATTGGATGATGATAGGAGCGTGATTTGCCAAACCCTGATACTTTAAGCATGCCTGTCCTATTAATCAATATGTTCGTCGGTTCAATATGTTGATGAATATAACCAACACTGTGTATGTAGTTTATAGCGCATAATAATTGATAAGAATACGATTGTAATAAGGCTGGATCAAGCGGCCTTCTTGTTTTATCAAGAAAGCTGCGTAAATCTTTATCCATGAACTCATAAACGATTAGTAGTTGATCATTTTCAGGTATCACTGCTCTTAGTGGTATAACATTTGGATGATTCATGTTTTTGAGTGTTGTCACCTCACGTAAAGAAGCAACGGTAACTCCATCTTCTTCCTGATCCATTTTCGCGACTTTCAAAGCAACTTTTTCGTTATCTCTGTTGTCAACAGCCTCGTATATAATACCAGAAGAACCTCTGTGGATCGGCTTCCCGATAGTATAAGGAGAATTCATTTTTATAAAATTTTTAAACGGTCTCCTAAATTTACAAATTTAAGATTTTTATAGATAAATTTGTAGCATTTTTGTGATTTTTATTACAATTTTGATAATTAACAAAAAACTAGCTCAGCAAAATATGGTCTTTTTAGGTGTAAGAATGAAAAATGGCGCAAAATTTATTCATTATCATATAAATTTATGAAAATTATCGAATATTTTTGATCAGAATCTTATATTTTGGAATGTTTGTTTATAAATATTCCTAATAATGGGTTGTTAATAACCATTGCGGTTGATCAAAGTCTATTTACTGAACAAAATCTAGAGAAAAGTTTAAGAGAAATTTTTCCAATTATTTTTAGAATCATTAGAAAATATTAGACCAAAAAAATCAACAAATGTACTTCAACTGAAAATACGTTATTTTACGACCCTAAAATTTGATCTCGGGGTAATACATGCGCTTCTTTTATGCT
>MRSU01000057.1:0-17240 GCA_008369845.1 Trichomonas gallinae
AAAATGAATCTTTATGTTATTTCATTTCAAGCATAATATATGATTTATATATGACAAATTATATCTGATTGCAAGCAATGAATCCTATAATTCGTATTATTAGATTTGATGCCATTTACAGGGGGTGTTACTTTGCCCCTAATAACCTTATGGCGGAATGAAAAAATTGTGCATTTTTTTTGCTCGTGTGTTGGCGGAATAAATCCGCCATGGCACGAGCCTTGCAGTGATGCAGTACAAAAAGTAGATTTTTTTGGATCACGGTGCTAAAAAGTGACAACAAATTGTCAATTTTTTTATCGAGGATTTTTCAATAATAAGGGAATAAAAAAAATGGGGAAATTCATCATGCAAATGAAAGGAGTCATGTATAGGAAGCTTTTAATATACAAAAGGTCCTACATCAGTGCTATTGTTCTCACTATTCTCGCTTGTATATTCTTTACTTTTAATTTCGCGGTCAAAATATATTTATTATTCGATAAAGAGCCGAATGGAAAGGTTATATCGACATACAAATCATTCTTCATACCAAATAACATATCAATAGCGCGGATTATTAACGCAAATTTAAGTTCTCCATTTTTCATCGATCAAGTGAAATCATATCTCATTGATATCTGCAAGAGTGAGCTTGGTGTAACACCCAACTTCTATGATTTCGAAAGTTTCGATAGTTTCAATGATTATATTTATGATGCACAGCTAAATAACGCTGAACATACGAATTTCGCGTTCTCTTATGAGATAACAAACTCAACGGAAGTGAAATTTTTGGATAATGGAACATTAATCGGAGATTTGAATATTTCATATCAAACAAATACAACAAGCACTCAACTTCCTGTCTATTCATTAATACGCAGGGCAATTTGGAAAATATCGCATCAAGATAGTTCTGCTGATTTTTCAATAAGCACTGCTGCATTCAGTAGTATTGGCAGTGGATCACTTGAATATATCATTACTGGACCGATTTTATGTCTCGCTATGTCGTTTGTTTACGTGTTTTTCATTGGTCAAATCAATGAAGATATTAAATCTCCGCAAAGATCATATATGTTCACTTGTGGACTTTCCATTTGGACCTACTGGTTTGCGAACTTTGTCGTAGACTGGATAATTAGCGAAATTTTCGGGATCGTTTTCTTTTTCGTTGCATGGGCTGGCAAAAACAGGTTTGTAATGGATTATCCAGCTTTCACTTTCTTTGCTATGTTCATCACATGCTTCAGCTGCGTTTTGTACACATATTGCTGGGCTTGGGTGTTTGATTCGAAGAATACCGCGCGTATTTTCTTCATTTTCATCGAGTTTGCAACAGTAATTGTCTTCTTTACTCTCGCCCTGGTTATACAAACCTTGCCTAAGGCCATTTCCGGAGTTTTCAACACATTGTTCCCAATTAACATGTATTACGCAATTACTAACGTCGCCACAAGATTCACAGGCAGACAAGATAACACTTTCGGTGCAGATGTTGGCTATGATGGCATTGATATTTATGTGATGATTATGGCTTTTGCTGATATTCTCTATTTCATCCTAATTTTAGCCATAATTGAGTTTTGCATATACATATATAAGAAGAGGAAGGCAATAAGTGACTGGAAAGGCTACGAAAATACATTTGTAAAGCAAAAAGATAACCAACCGATGACTGATGAAGCTCTAGCTATGGAAGATAGCGTAAAGAATGCAGCACCAGGTGAATATGCAGTCAGAATCAATGACGTTTCTAAATTATTTTATGATTCAGCTCACAAACCGATTTGTGCTGTAAATCAAGTGAGCCTTGGCATTAAAGCAGGTTCTTTATTTGGTTTCTTAGGTGCAAATGGTGCAGGAAAGACAACACTCATGAAAATTATTCTCAGAGAACTTCAAATGTCAAATGGCACAATAGAATTAGAAGGAGAAGACATATCTAAAGGCTATAAAGCAAATAGAATTGCTTTGTGCCCACAATTCGATGATCATTTATCGCCACATTTAACATCATACGAACAAATCAAGTTCTATTCCTATATACACCAGATTCCAAGCGACCAGCGTGAGCATAGAATCAGCATGTTAATAGAAACCCTAGAACTCACAAATCACGCAGACAAATTAACAAATCAGCTTTCAGGAGGCAATCAGAGAAAGATATCAGTAGCAATCGCATTCCTATCTGATGCACACATCATTTTGTTGGATGAGCCAACTTCTTCTCTCGATCCTGTTGCTAGACACAAAGTTCACAACCTCATCAACGTAAATCGCGGCGAAAAAACATTCATGTTGTGCACACATTTATTGGATGAAGCTGAGGCACTCTGCGACAACATATCTATCATGTTGAACGGCTGCGTCTACGCAATTGGCACGCCGCAGTATTTGAGCTCAAAGTTCGGCACAGAGTGGAAATGCGACATAGTTTTGGACTCAAGTAGTAAAGAGACTGAAGAAAGCGTCGAAAGATTCTTCAGGGATAAGCTGCCTAACTCCAGGATATCAATCAAGAGGCCTCTGTCAAGGATCTACTCTGTTCCGTCACAAGATATAAAACTCACGAATTTGTTCCAACTTCTTCAGGAAGGGAAAGATAATAATATCGGCATTAAGTACTACACGTGCAGCTGCTCGACACTCGAGAAAGTCTTCTTGGAGATAATCATGTTGTCTGAGCGCGGAAGGCTGAGTGGCACATCAGATGAAGAATCCACTAGGAACAGGGCAAATACAAAAAACACATCAGAAGAAATTCCATCATTATAGAGATTATCAATATTTCTTGTTTTATGAGTAAAATTACTATTTTTGTGAATTTTCGTCTTTAAAAATCTAAACCTCTTTTCCCAAAACCTTTGCAAGTATAGCATGATTATATTTGTCAGATAAAGACTTTCATTGTGATGATGATTCTTTTTTGGTAAAATTTCATGAGTGATTTTCGTCGAATATCATGTGGATTTTAACATTCTTTCAGCAAATTGCTGTGATCTTTAGACAAGATAAGAAGCCTTAGATCAACTTAATTTAGAATAATAAGAATTATTGTTAAAATTGTTTTGGAATCATCCCCTTGATAATTTAATTTCTGTTGGATGCATCCCCTTGATAAATTTCTTATGATGAAGATGATTTTGGTTTCGATATATGGCCTATGATGCTTACTTCAGGGTCGTCATCATCGTGGAAAGAAACGAACTCTTCTTCATGATTATGAATTTCATTTTCGACAACTATATGACCATAAAAGTCGAGCTTGTTTATACCGAGGCAATACGGTTGTCCAACGCATGGTGTTGTCTGCATAATCCTTGCATACCTTGCTTTATAGGGCTTGTCTAGTTTGTACACCTTTTCAGTGCAATATTCCATCTTCTGCTCTTTCGTCACGTTGTGGACTTCTATCCATGTTTCGTTGTCAAGAGAAAGTGACAGACTCCAGCTATACAAGCAGCAAATGGAGCAGTACGAAACAGTTTGGCAGCAGCAGCCTGCATTACAGCATCCTGCACGTATTAAATACTTGTCGATCTGCATGATTTTGTCTTTTAATTCGAATTGAATCCATGGCTTCATATTTAAATGAGCTGACAAGCAATTTGAGCACCAGTCATACTTCTTATTGAATGGGTAAATAGCATATTCCGGTTTAGTCATCTTTTTCGATCCATTGATATCTTGCTGCGATGATCCGCTGGCTCTCACGATGATATCATTATTGTAGTCGAGATGCATAATTATGGACTCGTTGTCGTATTCTGTTATATATGATAAAATCAGCACTAAAATCATTTTTTTTATTGTCACTTTTTATTCAAAATTTTTGGAGATAATTTTTGAAATTAATAAGCTAGTTATATATAATGGATCAAAATTTTTGGAAAAAAATTGTTAATTTTCTACACCAAGTTTTCGGAGGCATTGCATTGTCATTTCGATGCTCTTTGCTAGATTAGAAGCATCTGTAGCTTTATTACGAACAATGTTGGTTTGATATTCCTTAAGATTCGTAAGAGCAGCAAAAAGATCTTGAGTTACCTTAATGCATTGCTTGAATTCCTCACTTAATACTTCCATTTGTGCTCCTATTATATCAATAACGTTATTATCTACCTCATCAACGCGAGAAATTACTTGTGTTATGGAATTCTTTATCATTTCGGCCATCGGAGATTTTGATTCGAAATCCACACGTGTCCTCGATAACTGATCAGTTATAGAGTCGCTTGGTTCTCGAATCTCTTGCTTAAATGGATCATTTTGCATTTTATTATAAAATCTACTTAAGTTTGATGTGGTGTCACTTTTATTTGTAGAATTTTCTCTAAAAAATTATTCATTAATTTGATTTTTAGTTATATATGAACATTCATGTTAAATATTGAATACAGAAATATCTCTACATGCTTCTAAACATTGCATCTACGCATTCACATCATATTTAATAATTTTCAACTCTTATAAAAAAAATTAAAATGGAAAAACAGCATTGAGTATTGCATCATTTTTTGAACAATATAAAACTTTTTGATTTTTAATAAGTTACGCTCTGCTAAATCTACAAAAACAAAAAGAAAATAAGAGAGGTTATTGATGAAGTGGGCAGTATCGACTATGTCTGCGATCTTCTCTATTCATATATATCGATCGCCTAAATGTCCATGTTCGTCAGTACTATTTGGGCTTTTAAAAATTTCATACCCATTCATTAGAACACTCAAAACATTCTTTCGTGCAAAACTGCTTCCACCACCACCTCCACAGTAACCAGATCCATCGCCTCCAGCCGAGCCTTGGGCTGAAGCACAAGCGTTTCAGCCTTAAATCAAGATCCAGTTTCAGCTCTGCTCCAGAGACCAACATGGCATCATCTGTGTTATTGGAAAGCAAGACAAAGGAGGCTCCTCCTCCTGTACATCCTATCGTGCGTGCACTGGCAATTGCGTTGTTTCTTCCTTGAAATTTATCATTTTTTAAAGGACTGTTAGAACAAGCTCCCTCCCTACAAACATAAGCGTATATCATCTTACTATGGCTAATTTCATATGTTAAAGCACCGCCCTGGGCTCCCCAAAGACTGAACAAACAAACACCTTTGGGCAGAAAAACAGAACCAAGCTTCCCTTCATTGTTTAATTCTACTCTCAAGAAAGAGATCGGATTCATTTTCGTCTTTGAACTAAATGGCTATCAAAAAAAAAACATGAGAAAATCAAATGGTATTTGTTAAAACTGTTGGAATATTTCTAGATAATCAAGATTGAAAACAAAAATATTCCCTGAGTTTTCAAAAATATTATAATATATCTGGTAATATCCACCATATATGAAGAATTCAGTTGTCATTTCTGCTATACTAAATCAATAACACATATAGGATGATAAATGGCACATATGTTTGCAGTATCTTTAACTAAATCGTGGATATTCCTTATGCTCTCAGATATGTTGCTTATGTTCAAGATATTTTAATAAATCGACTTAATAGATAGATTTTCTATGCCTACAGATCAATTAATTATGTAACAGAGTGGAAATTTGATACATGTTATGCTGTTACTAGTATTAAATCGATCGAAATTAGATTTGAATTCAAAACAGATGTAGATTTACATTTGTTCTTCACTCTGCTTTTCTATCATAAATAGTTTATTTGATTACTAATAATAAATCATGAATTTAGCATTAAAATCATTTGATATAACAAATTAAAATTACGTGTCAAATGTCAAAACTGAATTATATTTACATGGCGGATGTCAAAAACGATGAAAATTGACAAAAAACTTTGATGATCTCCTTTATCCTATTTTCTCTCGCAGCGAGTACATTTAGGCCAGATCACGAAGTCGTCATGAGTGCAGTAGCACCATGGGATGAGACTCCACTGTTCGAACACATCCTATTCTTCATGACTGATTTTTCAACTGACATGGCAACACAATTCTTGACAACAATCATCAAAAACCACGACCAAATAAAGAACGAAACGTATTTATGGGAGGTTGCTTATTCAATTCTCCCCAGGTATCATCATTCTTATCTTAAAGCGCAAATCGACATCGGCTTCTACTCACCACGTGGTGAAATGTACCGTGAAATGGCCCGCAACAAGGGTGGTTCTAACTTCCCAGACCTCATTGTCATTGGCGAAAAGTTAAATACAAAAGAAATCCTCACACACTATCTTCCAAGCGATAATCTCGAAGTCCAGCCATTCGAGCTTCAGTTTGGAATCCCACGCTCCATTGTTTACGCCAACATTTTCAACAAGGAAGTCGCTGAGTATATTCTCGAACTTATCGATGAGAAAATTCCATTTTCATTCCGCCCAACATCAAAGACAGGAAAGTTCGGTGTGAATCTTCGTGGCTTTGGTATCGAAATGCGTCCATTCAAGTATTCAATGGAATATGGGGTCAAAGACTCAATTGTTCTCGAATCTGCCAAGGAAGCAAATCTTCACAATGATGAGACAACAGAAAATTTCACAGGAATTCCAGAATCTTACTTCAATTTACAGGATGAAACACAATTCCCAGAAAAATTCACCGCTTGGGTGGCCAATCATAGCGATATTCCACTTACAAAACTTATGCGCGACTTCTCAAATAACTATCCACTCTATATCGACGAGATTCTTAAGACAAATGTATCTAATAAAGCAATCAAGGATTTGAACATGTTGTACAACATGAGATACAGAGAAGCCACAATGTCCTCCTTAAATGGTCGCGTTTTCTCAGTTAATAATCTTGATGTTTTCACCCTTGTTGATACAATCAACCAGGAACGTGTCAGCCGTCAGATCTTAGTTGACAACTTCAAGCTCAACGACACACAGCTCGATATGGTCTACAAGAACGCAATTGATAATTCAAACGCGATTTATTTCGATACACGCTCCAAATACGTTCACTGGTACAATGATGTCATGACATATCCTAATTTCCAGAATTACAGCGAAGATTTCGACGTCTTTTATTATCCATTGCAACAACTTCCTCGTGTTAAGCGTCCACTCGGTCATTACGTTATCTACCAGGATCCAACATCATACAAAGGCTTCTTTGAGCTCTACTGGGCCACATTATTGCTCGATGAAGGATTCCCAGTTAACGTTGGCCTTGTTCCTCATTTCAACCTCGGAAACAAGCTCAGCAGAAGAGTTGCTTTCGCTTTCCACCACATTTCTAGGAATGTCAACGCTTCAGCTGCTATTGACTTCTTAATTGGCAGCTACTTGATCGCAGGCGTCGCTCCACGCACAAACAGGCCATATCCACCAACAGCAGCAACATACAAAGCCTCATACGAATTCTACACAAAGGAACACCCAGAATGTATCAAATGGGATGATCTTCATATACTGATGTATGGATCCCCAGAGTTCGACGCTATCATGGAAACACGTGATTACATCAAGAACTCCAAGCTTTCACTACCATGCAATTATTTGAACGGCAAACTGGTTGATACATCAAATGGCATGAATTCTATTTACTACTCAGCTTCTGTTGCTATCAAAGAGATGTCCAAGCTCATTGCGCGCCTCCAAATCACAGCACAAGACAAATTCGATCCAATCGAGATCATTTCCAGACGCTACTTCGTCGTCAAAAGCTTAGATCTCGACGTTTTATTCCGCAAGCCGCAGTCCCTTCAGATCTCATACTTGACATACGACCGCCAGGTCGAATACGTCAATCTCATCTCGCAAACACAGTGGGACAAGGTTGATGCTGGCCGTATTGTCAACTACTACTATCTTTTCTGCAACAGCTCAGTCGATACATCAACATTCTTCAAATTTGCAGAAACAAAGAGATTCAACGCCGCTCAATTCAAAGTTAACCCAGAGATTCCGCTCAACCTCAGGGACACATTCCCGTCTCCAGATGGCCCGTGCTCGCTCGTCGTCAACGGAAGAGTCTACAGAGACATTGATCCTAACAACCTTGAATTCTTCTCTCTTGTCGATGACTGGAACACATACTTCATCGCAGATTCCATCTATCAGCTCGATCGCACTGTCAAACGCAACCGCGTCGAATGCGCTGCCTATGTTTCAAGCCTTTTAGTTGACTGGCTGAGTGACTCAGTAGATAGGCGCCAAGATTCAACAGATATCTTCGCATTGAACCACACATTAATTTACGCGACAAAGAACTCAACAGCAGAGATTGTCTGGGAGATTTTTATTGACCCATTCTCTAGGAACTTCCAGAGAATTTCTTCAATCATCAACTGGGTCGAGCAGCACAACTTAGCGCAGATTCATTTAGTCATAGTCCCACCATTTTCCATCAACAACAGCTTCACGACATTCACAACATACTACAGGAACACTCTCGATTCTGATCTCGCCGTCTTCAAGATGCTCAACGACACAACAACATACTCGGCGATGCCAGACATGCCAATGTCTTGGGTCTACGAGTCAATGCGCGCATCAACAGACTTAGACAACATTCTTTTGTCTCAGTTATCAACACATTCTCAGGAAGGTGTTTACGTTTTGACTAACGTTCTCGTTGAAGGTTTCTGCAGGACAAGCGAACTCCAAACTGCTGAAGGAACAGAGTTAGCTTTAACAAGCGAACAAGGCGAGAAGATCTCAGACACAATCGCTATGATGCCTGGATACTTCCAGCTTCCTGCAAATCCAGGCCTCTGGAACATCGAAATAGGAGGCGCAAGGACAGCCTCTATCTTCACATTGCCTAAGGAACATGTCATAGTCGACAGCTTTGTTACACGCACAAAGTATATCAAAGTTCACTACAGGCCAGGCAAGGAGGGAATGAAGGCAAACAACGTGACAAGTAATGGAGACTACGCGACAACAGACAGAGTCGATGTCTTCACTGTCGCTTCCGGACACCTTTACGAGCGTCTTATGAAGATCATGATGTTGTCTGTCAAGACAAGATCAACACACAACGTCAAGTTCTGGATCGTCAAGAACTTCTTGTCACCAACATTCAAGGCCACACTTCCTATTATGGCTGAGAAGTACAACTTCTCTTACCAGCTCGTTTCTTATAAGTGGCCATCGTGGCTCAGACAGCAAGTCGAGAAGCAGAGGATCATCTGGGGCAACAAGATTTTGTTCTTGGACACAATCTTCCCACTCGACCTTGAGAGAGTTATTTATATTGACGCAGATCAAATCGTCAGGACAGATCTTAACGAACTGATGAGGATGGACTTCCAGGGAGCTCCTTACGCTTTTACTCCAATGTGCAACTCAAGAGTTGAAACTGAGCCATTCAGGTTCTGGAAGCAGGGCTACTGGCTCAACCATCTCCAAGGCAAACCATATCACATCTCCGCGCTCTTCGCCATCGATTTGTTGAAGTTCAGAGAAATGGAAGCTGGTGACCAGTTGAGATTCTTCTACCAGCAGTTGTCAGCTGATTCTAAGTCACTCGCCAACCTCGATCAGGACCTTCCTAACTACGCCCAGGATAATATCCCAATCTTCTCACTTCCTCAGGAGTGGCTCTGGTGCGAGACATGGTGCTCAGACGAGACAATGAAGGACGCCAAAACAATCGATTTGTGCAACAACCCATTGACACACGCTCCTAAGCTTCAGATCGCTCAGACAAGAATCGAAGAATGGCCGAAGTTCGATGAACTCGCTAGAAACATCACTGCAGGCCCTGATGATTATCAGTACCAGTTCTTCAAGAAGGAATAAAATTAATTTTGATTTTTTGGACAAAAATCCAAATTTTTACTACATTAACGCGCAACATCATTACTATATATTATCTCAATGAAATTATTATCGAAATTTCGTTAAATTTTACAATTTTGATTTTTACTTAACGATAATCATATAAATTTCCTTCATAATTTATTAGTATTTTTTGAATATTTTTCATATTTATTGTTATGAGCTTTTAATTATGATAGTTTTTAGATTGGAAAAAATATTGAAGTTTTAAATGATGTTTGTATTAATGTTATGTGAAAAGTTTTTGTCAATTTTCTTTTTTATTGTTGTTTATTGAAGCAATTTTATATGGATGAATATATTAATCGAATTAGAGAGATAATAAGATTGCAACAAGAAGGTAATACAGAAGCAGTAGAATTATATAATGATTTAATTACAAATACTCCAAATTCAATTAATTTTATTATTCAATTCTTGTTCCAATATCCACAAGATCCATTATGTTGCATTATATTTCCATCACTAAGTCGATATATTTGGAAGTTTTCGGAAACAGATCAAATTTCATTGATTCTTCCTTTATTTAATCTTTATTTCATGCTAAATAGACCAGATATTTCATATTTAAAACTGATTTCAAGCATATCTTTAGCCAATAATATATTTGAAAACGAATTAGTTTCGATTTTATTTTCTAAATTAACTTCAAATGATGAGAAAATGATAAAACTAGCATCATATTCTATTAAATATATTCTAAGAATAGCTGGAGCACAATTAGAAACTGAAAACATAATAATTTTAATCAATCAAATTTATCAGCATTTTTTAAGCCACATCAGTCAAGTTTTTGCTATTCATACATCTTGTATTTTAGTAACAAATATTTTAAAAACATTCACGCATCATTACAACAAGATAATTTACTTAATCACAGAAGCTGATTTATTAAATCATTTATATTTCATTATACAATATCCCATTGATAGTCAAATTCAAATATCAGATAGTATGTATATTGATCTTTATTCCCACCTATTTAAGTTCATTGAGTCTGTTTTAACAACAGAAGATCCGCTTTATTCAGATTTCTTTTATCCATTTTTGTACAACTTATTGAGCAACTCTTTATTTTTATTCAACATGTTATCAAGTAAGAATCCAACTAAATGGTTCTTGAAGATATTGATTAATTCTAGATTCGATTATACTGAATTTATACCAAATTTAGTTCAAATCTGTTTGTTTTCGATCAAAATCAATGAAGAGGATTTAGAATATATAGAAAATAACCCAACTCTTTACTACAGCATTGCCTTTGGATGTTGTTTCGCTGAGAGAAGCCTTGGATTGGAATTTCTCAATGTATTATTCGAAAATTATAGAAATGAAATAATTTCAAACATGTCGGATATTGACAGCGAAGAAAAAATCAGAATTATTGCCGAATTTGCTTCTAATTCAACAATAGATGATGAAATTAAGTCCAGTATTTGTGATATTATCAATTCATTACCTAACTTTGATGATAATTTAGTGATTTCACGAACGATTTTGTTTTTAGCATCAAAATCTGTTTGGTTTTTAGATCATCAAATAACTCTAGAACTGTTAAATACAATCGCAAGCTACTTAGAGAGTAATGAGCATGACGAGCTGATGTATCTATTATTATGCGATATAATAAGTAATTCATTGCAAAATCATGTTTTTGATTCGAATGAAGAATTCCTTCAAAATTTAATGATGATGATTTTAAATTCACATTTATATGGAAATATAAATTCACTATCAACAGCATCAATGTGTTTCCATTACTATCCTGCTGTCTTAGAAAATGTTCCCAATGAATTTGTTCAGTCAATGATTTCAATAATAACAGAAAAACTAGAAATGAATGATGAAATTTTGAAAAATTATGATGAAAGTTTCGCTGATGAATTGTCTGATAATTCAAATTTAATAAGAATAATTATAAGAATGTTGATGCCGTGTATATCAAATTATTATTCTGTCATTGACTTCACGCCAATTCTACAGTGTGTTTTGAATTATTGCTCTTTAGATTACGCTGAAAGTTTTTCGGAATTTTTCGCAGTTTTTAATTTTGCAGCAGAAAACTTTTTAGACATCGAGCCACGAATAACAAGTCTGATTGAACAATTTGTTGTGTCTGATGATGCTGCATATAAAGTTCTAGTTGATTTCATCATGAATTTCCATTTGATCCAAATCAACAAAAATCATTCGAGATTTTTCGAATTATTTTCATCACGATTGAATTATTTATCATTATTAGTCGCAAATTGCAAGCAAATGTTCGCAGAGTATTATTCACCTTTAGAATACAGTCTTCAATTAATGTTTATCGCTAGGCTGATATACTTAAGAGTCCTTGATGCTTCAGATGTTGAATTTTTTGCAATGCAAGCAATTACATCTTTCGATAATAATATTGGTAATGAAAAAATAACAAGATTGTGTTTATTCGATATTATTTCAAGTTCTATATTATTTGGAGTAGATGTTGATATCAGTCCTATCATTGGAAAGCTGTGCCAGTTCTGTTTAACTCACCAATTCAAAACAAAATATCAAAAGTTTGTTTTACTGTCTTCTTTAACAAAATATTGTGAAATTCATCCATGTGAGTCATTAAACATAGCCATTCTCGAATTACTAAATGAAGAAACAGATGTTGATGATGATCTTCCTCCAGAAATGAATCGAATTCATGATCTTTATAATAAAATAATCCTTAATTAAGCTCTATCCAAATGTATGCTTTTCTTTGTGTTTGTAGCTCAAAACAATTGAGTTTGTTAGAGAAAAAAAAATAATTATTTTAAAATTTATTTTGCATTTTCAAACTCAATAATATAAGAAAATGATGTTCGTATATATTGCATGAATTATATATTCATATGTTCTTATTCTTTCATCAAAAATTTGAAAAATATAAATTATTGTGTATTTCATTTTGTATGCAGTAATTATGATGGAAATAGTAGTAGCAATAGTATTCGTTGTGATTTCAAGGGAATAAAACTAAACAACAATTTATTTTTCATTTTTCGCGATTTTTTGGACATCAACTTCTGAGGCAAACTCTATATGATTCTCATAATATTCGAACAACTCCTTTAAGTATTTCTTCTTCATGATATCGTTGCTAATAACCAAATATCCTTCATGTAACGATTTAACAACAAAACATCGCTGTCCATTTCTTTCTGTAATGCCTAGTATAGACAATATCTTTCTCTTCCTTCCCATTTTAAGTACTTTTATTTCTTCGGTGGATTCTTCTTTTTCTGCAGGTTTTGGAGATGCCTTTGGCTTTGGTTTTGCAGGCTCTTTGGTATCTGTGTGTTTTTTATGTTGTTTTATATCTTTTCTAAGATTCTCCCAATATTGTTCTATAATATCATTAGAGTTGAAATTTGTTTCTGGTTCCCATGTATTCTCTGATTCAGGGAAGTATTTCCATTTAACAAAATATTCAATTTTATCATCAATTCGTCTATGTGATCTGATTGCTTCTATTTCGAATTCATTTGGATCAACTTCGCTGCCTGACTGTTCTTTTTGGCCTATTATGCTTTGATATTCTGAATTTTCTGCTTTATCTAAGTTTTCAGTTTTATATGAAGAGTTTTCTGTTGTTTTTGCAATATCATCATGATTTGGTAACAAGCTGACTGATGAATTTTGTTCGGTTTTTGAATCTAGATTTGGAAGTAAATCCGGAGTTGATGATAATGTATTCTTGTATGTTAGTTGTATCTCGGCTATTGAATCAGTTTCTAGATCATACATTGAAGGGAGAACAGGAGATAAATTTTTCAATGGAGCAATCGGTGCAAATTCATTATTGTCAGTATTTGTTTGATGTTGTTCATTAGTTAGAGATGATGAATTTACTTTTTTTGTTATATTTTCGAAAATTGATTTAACATTATCGCTTATTTCATACAAACTTTGATTCTTAAGCAAGTCCTGCGGATTTTCATTCATATTGGAAGTGTTTTCATTGGATGTGTTAACAATTTCAACTTCAGTCACATTCATTATAAATTTTTTTTTCATATATTTCGACATGTAAAGTTTAATATTTGTCGAATAAAAAGATTTTTCTCATATGTTTTGACATGTAAAATAAATTTGTCGTGTAAACTAATTTTGTCATGTAAATAACAAAATTAAATAAATGTAAATTAATTATGTCATGTAAAATCTGAATTTAAATAAATGTAAAGTATATATTTGTCATGTAAATATTATACAATTGTCATGTAAATTTATTTTGTCGTGTAATATGAAGAATTTCAAATATATGTAAAGTGGATTTTGTCATAAATTTTATAAAAGTGATAAGACTAGATTTTCCAATGTTTTTGTTATTTTCTGCCTTGATTATATGTCATCCAGGTCACCATCATGATCATGGACATCACCACCATCACCATGATGACGATGATGATGAAATTGAATTCAAAGGAGCGAATTTTACAAGGTCAGATGATTTCGATTCTCCATACTACTACGAATCCGAATATGATCCAAAGAAATATCACGAAGTCGATGAAAACGGCAATTTAATTTGTGGAAACAATACTTTTGTCGATAAATATGGTTGCCATTGTAACGATTCTTATATTGGCGACCCTTATGACAAAGTTGAGGGTTGTTATAAGTGCAATAAAGAGTGCTCATCATATGCATCATGCGTTTATCCTGGAAATTGCGAATGTTACAGAGATTACACTGGAGATGGACAAAAATGCATCCAAAACCAGCCATCACTCAACTTTATAAGCAGAGAGAACAAAACGCATCTCATGGTTAGAATTATTTACGCGTCAGATGATGAATTAACAGATGCATATTGCAAATTTGATGAAACTGTTGTTCATGCCCACAGCTTCGACCAGAATCATATATTATGTGTAATTCCTAACACGGCTTTGCCAAACTCGCTTGTTTCCGTATCAAAAGATGGAAAAGGCTGGTCAACAGAGACAGTGCTGCACGGATACACTGAGGACAACACAGACAAATCGAAGAATAAGATCTATGTTATAGTTTTCATTATATTAATGGTTGTTTTAACCTTTATTTTATCAAATACAAAATCACCACAACAGATCAAGAAAGAGCCATTTGCACTTCAACAACCAAGACCAAGAAGAAAATATATTCTATAAGAAACAAAAAAAAATTATATTATTTTATACTATTGAAAAATATCTCAGCTTGAAAGAAATGTTATTAATAATCAAGCCCAAAATACCAAATAATGATTAGATTTAAGCATATTTTAAAATAGAAATTAATAATTTGAAATTTTTATTTAATTTCTTGATTTCCAAATTATATGAAAAATTGATAGATTCAATGAATATATTGCATAAAAATATAGTTAAAGATTTTACTTTAAACATCGAGAATTACTTATATAAAAATAGATTTGAATAAAAAATTACCAGAAGTCACCGTTCCAGGTATAAGTCTTTCCGCTCTTAGTCTTCGAAGTTCCATTGTTGCCCTGTGCGCTTCCTGCGAAGTATTCGTTTTGTTCGTCGTCAAATGGATTTGGAGAACTGTCGTTGATATCAGCGAGTTGGAAGACTCTCATATTCCGTCTTCCGTTTTCATTTGGCTCTGGCTCCAAGACTGTTGGCTGGAGGATGGCTGGCGTTGTTGAGTCTTCTGAAGCTTCGCCAGCGAATGGACCAAATGTTGACATATTCAACTTGTCGCCAACAGGTGTCAAGAAGAGAATAATCAAGACAATCAAAGCAATGAAAACAATGCAGCCGAGTACAATCAACAAAATGACCCACCACTTTGTCTTGGACTTGCTTGAGTCATCGTCTGTGATCTTGAATTGATTCGGGCTGACTGTTTGTCCAGCTTCATTCTGAAGAGTGACATTGCCGACAACATTGATCTCTGCATTAGTTGTATCATATTGGACAGTCAAAACAATTGGAATAGATGAGTTTGTGGCGTTGATTTCTGTAATTGTTTTCTCTTCGACTTTGATGCCAATATCTCCATTAGATATTCCCTCGGGATCGATATTGATTTGCAATTTCTCGCTTGGGTTGTTGTTTTCGATGATGTACTTGTTGTTGTTTGTGCTCAAGTAGGCGTTCAATGTCAACAACAAACCTTGGTTCTTGTAGACATCCATGGCTTCTTTGTTCAGCTCAACTGCGTTGAACTCGTCATTGCATGGAATGTAAACCTTTGACTTGAAAATGTTGGCAAGAGGAACTTTGAGAAGATCAGGCGCTGATATTCTGACAGAAGAGTTTTCACTAACAATCAAATTCGGTGTAGATGTTGTTGGCTTGACAGAGACAACAGCTGTTGATGTCAAAAGTAAGTTGCAGTCTCCGTCGATATTAACAGTGGCAGGCTGAGTGAAATATGATAAAACAGAAGGTTCGCTGTCTGCTGAAACTGTTCTAGAGTTGTCACGCTTCAATGTAATAGTTGTTGGGCTGTTGAGGAAGTACTCTGTTGTCGTTGACAAGTATGGGATGTTAAGGGTGAGATGTGGAATGTAAAGTCCGCCGCTGCCGAATTCAACGCTGTTGACGTTGTAGCCCAGCCAGATCCTCTTGTATGAAAGAGTTGGGACTGATGAAGGAGTTGAAGATGCATCGAAAACTTCCAAAAGATCGGAAGAAGAAACAGTAGTAACCTTCGAGAGAGAAACTATGTCAGTGTGAATCTCTTGTGCGTAGAGTGTGATGAGTTTAAATGAGCTGCCATCAATACCAAGTGCAACGTTCCTGATGTAGATGTAGTCGCAGCTGAAGTTCTTGGAAGCTCTAGGGACATCAAATGATGTGAAGTTTGCGAGTGTTATGCGGGAGTATGTTGATGGAAGTGTCGCCTTAATCTTGATGTCGTTGCCTGTCTGTCCTTCAATCGTGAACTGGAAGTTTTCGAACTTGCTGAGGTCCATGTTCAGAGTTCCGGTGCCAGCAACGTAGATGTAGAGTCTTGCATCACTGGAATCCGCTGAGATAGAAGACAAGTATGAGTTGACATTGGAGTCAACGACAACTGTAACACCGCGCGGGCAGTACTTAGAGATGCCGCTGTATGCGCAGAAGACATTCGATGGAACAGATGGTGTTGGTGTGGATGGAAGAGGAACGTAGCCAGAAGGTGCAGGTGTCCTCGGTGGGCTTGGAGACTGCGTTGGGGCAAGTGATGGACTTGGGATGACAACTTCTTCTGTTGTTGTTGTTGTTTCTTCTTCTGTAGATGTTGTAGTAGTCTCTGTTTCTGAGGTTGATGTTGTTGAACCAGTCTCTGTCACAGATGTAGAACTTGTCTCTTTTTCAGATGTAAGTGTTGGTTCTGTCTCTGTAGTGGATGTTGTTTCTGTTGTTGTGGTTGTTTCTGTTTCTGTAGTGGATGTTGTTTCTGTCTCAGTTGTGGGTGTTGTTTCTGTTTCTGTAGTGGATGTTGTTTCTGTTTCTGTTGTTGTGGTTGTTTCTGTTTCTGTAGTGGATGTTGTTTCTGTCTCAGTTGT
>MRSU01000061.1:0-26173 GCA_008369845.1 Trichomonas gallinae
TATACTAATATATTCATATGTATTAGCGATTTGAATTCCAATGAGGACGACGATAGCGAGGACGATAGACATCTATAAAACAATGAATGAATAATTTTCATATGATCATCATTATTAAAAAAATTTAATCATTTTTATTATTGAAAATCAGATTTCGTTAATCTATTATTATTTTTATAATTTTAGAACTATATTAGATGATTAGTTGGTAAAGCAAAAATTATTTAATGTGTTTAGATACATTATAATTAACAATATTTTATTCAAAACAATTTCCACATTTTTTAAAGAACTCCCACTATATACATCCTTTTAAGCAGGATGTTTTGTAGAATGTTAGAATTCATTTGCGATTTTGATTGTGGGAGATATATTCAAACATTTATCTCAAAATATATGATGCACATACATGAGTATTCTATACTAAACTAAATAGTATATGTATTTCGTTTGAATTAAGATAGAAACAAGAATTTAATTTGATAACATAGCCCAGAGCTTGTCTGTATTAAGAAATGGATATAGATCTGTTTCAAAGTAATAATATCCTTTATCGTCAAAGCAACATGACCAGTTTCGCCCAGAACCTCGTAATATCTTAGAAATATCTGCGTGAATTTGTTGACTCGACTGCTCAAATGACTCTATCGAAAAATATAAGACTCCGTCTGTTAATAAAGTGGCACCAAACTTGTCGATTATTGTTTGTTCCTCTTGCATCATATATGTCAATTTTTTTGAGATTTATTTGATATATTTTGCTATAATCGACATGATTTTATGCTCACTATAGTCTAATTTGATGATTTATCACATAAAATCAAACGAAATTTTTAACCTTATTTCGAATAACGACTTTTTTTGACAAAACATCAAAGTTATTACGTGAAAAGTGAAAACATTCCTATATAGATTAATTTTATCAATAAATTGTCTATTAATATAATTTGATGTTAAATACTTTGTCATGTAAAATAACATTTTGACACATAAATTCATAATCAAATTTTTGATAATACCAAAATGTAAAGTCAAATTTTTTACATTAAAGAGTCAATTTAAGATTTAGTTTCTCTCATGCTATTAGGATGTATAGTGTACTATCATTTTTACACACTAGGTTAGTTCAAATCTAATCACCTACAATAATAAACTTCAATTATAAAACTGGATTTTTGACAAATGTAAAATATTTGGAGGTATGAGATCTTTGTCATTGTTTTTATTGTTCTACTCATCACTCGCAAATTTCTAAGTTCCATAATATAATAATTCATATGGATATTATAATCATTTGACGACTTTTATTTATATATTTATTGAAGAAGAATGGTTTATATTAAATTCGATTCAGCAGCTGTGAATTCATTTTTGTTGGATTTTCTAGTACTTACCACAATTATCAAAGCAAGTATAAGTCCAACAATAATGAATCCTAGAACAACAGTTACTATAACGAAACACTTTCGGCTAACTGTTGAGTTTTTCATTTTATCATCTGGCTTTTGATTGATCATCATTAGTCTAGCTTTATAGTTTGTCAAAAGGTGATCTTGGAAAGCAGTTCCCCAAATGTTGACTCTGTTTATTTCCGTCGCATTAACAACAAGATCTTTAATTGGTGTGTAAGGATTCGCTGCTTTGATGTGATAGACTGTTCCCCAAATGTAGCGAACTTTGAGAGAATTTTTATCCTTATGGTAAGTGTTGAGTCTTTCGACAATACCGTCTAAACTCATATTCACCATCATAGAAACGTGATCATAGAAGCTTGAATTGATCTTTGCTTTCTCGACCAAGTTTTGTATTTCTTGTTTCACATCACCTTCTTCGATTGAATCTCTGAGCGTATCATATAGATTTGGAATCGAGACTGTCGTTATTATATCATCCTGGTTGACAAACTGGATGATTCTCTTTCTATATTCAACAGGAACATACTCCATGCATGGTGCACCAGCAAAGCCAATCGAGTTTATATCTTTGCCTTTTAGATCTTCGTCGGTCAATGCCATGTGCGCTAACACGCCACAGACTGTTCCTCCAAGGCTTGTTCCTGTGAAAATGATTCTTCCGTTGTGTTTCATTATGTATTCTTTCGTGTTTTGGTAAATATGTTGAGCAGAAAGGTAGAATCCTCTGTGAACTTTCATTTGTCGATTGCCGAAGTTTGCATCAATTTCTTCCATGTCGAAATCTGTCTTCCAATCATCTAGTGATGATGTGGAGCGTATACAAATCCATAGTATGCCCGAATTATTGTAAACAAAATGATTTGGATAATAAATCTTATTATCGGTATAAAGATAAAGGAGACCCTCTTTAGGAAACGAGTTATTTCTCCAATAATGGATTATATCTATCGTTTTGTTCAGGAATTCTAGCGTTAACTCATTGATTAAAGCCATTTTGAAAATGACAAAATGACGGAGATGTTTTCAAAGTATTTCGCTTAAAATTGTGTTATTTAGTGCTAATGCACACAATTTGTTTTCAAAAACACAAACCTTATTAATGGATTTCTAATTTACGTGCAATTATTTGTCGCTATAAAGATCTAACTTGCTTATATTATTACGCATTAGCAGTGGAATGGAGGATTAGATTTATCTTGTGTTTATTCAGCGATATAATCGGAATGATTTTTTTCCTGCGATACTATATGTTTTTATTTCATAAATATGCTTTAATCACTGTTAACATTATTATTTTAATGTGCGAATCAAAATTCTCAATGTTTTTAGATTAGAATAATTACTGCAAAAAGATTGTACTAACATTTTGCCATGTAACTATAACCTTATTTATGCTGACAAATAAAATGAGAAAGTCAATTTTAAATAAAAAGAGATACACAATACATACCGCCATGACCTGGTAAACTTGATATAACTAAAAGATTAAGGTCTTCTCCTTAGCAATCTTGCATCTTATGGAACATATGAGTCTATTTTTTGACACTTTACATGTCAATTATTTACATTTTGCCATGTAATTATAACCTTTTTTTTGGATAAATATTTTGACATTTTACATGACAATTTACCAATAATTTGCCACGTAATAATAACCTTTTTTATAGACGTTTGTAGATTTTCATCGATGGAAGTTTTTCGCAACAGACTCATCAGCGAGTACTCCAGAGATGAGCTGGAAGAACTCTTCCTTGTTAGGTGCGATCAGCTCGATCAAAAAGCTAAGGAAATTCAGCAGTTAGAGCAGAAAGCATCAGATTTATCTGGAAAACTGACGAGAATCAAGCAAGATATCAACGACACAACAAAACAGAGAGTTAAATTCGACGGAAAATTAGCTCCAACAGCTTACAGAGTTTCACAAGTCGCAGTTAAAGAATTAAAAGATCAAATCGCGGAATTAGAAATAGAACTTGGCAAAAAGAATCAAGATAAAGATGCTGTAGCAAGAGAAGTAGCATATTTTAAGTCATTACTTAACTTCCCTGCAAAATTGGGAAACGGAAAAAATACAAAATTCAATCCAACAAAAACGATCGAAGATTTACTTGCTATGCTTGCTGACCTCAGCAGCAGGAACACAGATCCACTCGTTGTTAATCGATTACTTGCTGCTTCATATATTTTGAGAAATAATTTGAAAGCAGCAGAGGAACCAATGAGAAAGATTTTGGAACTTATTGGCGAATCATCACTTCCTGTATTTGAAAGCATTGATATGCGAAAAGAAATCAAAGAAAGAGAAAACCAAATTGAAAAACTGCGCCATGATCTCGCAGTGCTTCAAGCTCAACAGGATAAACTTAGCCAAGAACACAATGACAGACTCAAACAATATCAGCTCGATGCTGAGCGAAATCAAGAAAAATATCGCGAAATCATGGATTTGCATCATCAAAAAGAAGAAAAAGAAGCCGATGCTGCTCGTTTGGCTGAATTAGAGATCATTGCTGATGGCTTGAGGAAAGAAATCGAGCTTCTTAAATCACAAAGAGATAAACTCATCGAAGAAAATGCAGACAGAAAGAACAAGCTACAAGAAGAGCTCCAGAGGCAGATAGAACAAATGGAGAAAGAGCTCGAAGAGCTCAAAGCACATATCGACGCATTGAGAAAATCAAATGCAGATATCGAAAACCAGAAGAATTCGCTTCAACAGACATATGAGAACGCTCTTGAGAAGCGTGCAGACACAATAGATGGATTGAACAAGCTCCAGGAGGAATACAGAGCTCTCAGAGCGAGATTTGTTAAATTAATGTCTGGAACAAACGAGGATCCATTTGAAAACCAGAGATTCATCGATTTCATAAACGAAATGATCGAAAGGAACTGGTCTTTCAACACAGTTCGCAAGTTTTTGGCGCATATCGAAAATATCGACGGAAAACTTGAGCAATTGGACGCAAAAATCGCTAAGTATCAACCTATCAAGGAGCAGCTGACCAAACAAATCGCAGACAAGACGAAATTAGTTAAAGAACTCGAAGCTGAACTTGATGCAAGACATATTTCGCATGCAGGTGCTGTTGCCGAGGCCCAGCGTGCAGAATTCAAGTATCAGCAAGGAGCAAGTCACATTAACATATCCGCGGCTAAGCAATTCGAGCTTGAAGAAAACCAAACCGCAATTATTCTTTCATTCCTCGAGTTTACCATTGAAAACTCCATACTTGGTTCTCAGAACTGCAAGCTGTTCCTTACAGTTGACTTCTACGACTGCAAGCAGGAGCAGACTAATTTCATCGACAGATATGACTCGACATTCAACACAGATCTTCTGTTTAAGGTCAAGAATGATTTCATTCTCAGAGACTACATAAAGGACACGAAGATTCCAGTGAAATTGTGGAAGGCGACAGGAATGAAGTTCACAGAAGTTGCAAACACAACAATTGCTCTCTTCCCGTTTGTTAATGGCGTGCCAAGCTTTTCTTCCACATCAGTTCTCATGGATAAACACGAAAAAGCCGTCGGAAAAATTAATTATGAAGCACAGATATATATTCCACTCCTTCAGTAATCTTCTGTTATTTCTTTTGTAAATTATTTGTATATATCAATCCTTAGATATATTTATTTTTTTAATGGTTCTTTATGATGGTCATATATTATTAGTGTTTGCTTCATCATATGATCACCTTGAAAATGGACAATAAATTAAAAAAAAAATGTGGTTTTGATAATAGAAAAATAATATAAATGTGGGAGGCATCATCAAGTGCATGTTTTCATTATAGAATATTTGCTATTCCAGATACTTGCTTGATAACGTGTTCAAATTTAATTTTCAACTTAATTATGCATTTTAACATTTAAAATTATTGCTTAGAATCGGAAGATTAGCAAATAATTACTAATGTAGATCCAAAACATTAGGTTCCAAATCATGAAATGAGTTATATCGACAAATGTAACATAGAGGTCGAAGTTTCACTTTGATCAGCTTCTGCTGATAAATTTGCTCATTCATTCAAAGAGATTTATTTAATTTAATCAACTTCATCTACTTGGGCAGTTTTTGTTTGGTCTCCGTCTTCTTCTTCAGCCATGATTCTTGCGTATTTCTCAGTAATTAATTTTTCAGCCTCTTCATCATCTGATGACAATAATTCGGGATGATCTCTTCTAATGTCTTTTCCTGAAGCAATTGCCGCATCCCTCTGCATTCTTCTGAACTCTTTCATACTATCATGGTCTCTTTCACTTTTTTCAGCAGATATTTTTTGCCTCTCTTTCATTTCCGCCTCTTTACCTCCAATTGCCCATGCAGACACAGTCCTTCTTTCTTCACCTGTAACTGGCGTGTCATCTAAATGCTTTAATGACTTGTGTGTCGAAATCATTGTTCTTCTATATGTTTTGAACTGTTTTATAACAGGATTTCCATCTAAATGCAATACACGAAGATCATTGAGAGTTTGTAAAGCGTCTAAACATTCAATTTCATTGATTTTATTATTTGTTAAGCGAATTATTTGCAAGCTTTCACATGGTTTTACACCATCTAGGCAATCATTTGATCCACCAATCTTGTTTCCTTCCAAATCCAAGAATTTCAGGTTTTTCAAATTAGATAATCCTTCAATTTTGCGAATGTAGTTAAATGAAAGTATTAAATTTTCAAGCTGATCCAATTCATCAAGACCTGATATGTTTTCGATGCAGTTTTCCGATAAATATAATGTTTGCAATTTTTTAAGCTTGTCTAAGCTTTGAATTTTTGTAAAAGAATTACCATTGAGCCACAAAACTTTAAGTTCTAAGAACTTATCGAGTCCATTTATTGAAAGGAAGCCAGCATTTTCAAGATGAAGGACATCGTTGCATTCTGGGGTAATATACATGCCACGCTTAGCGCATATCCTCCAAATGGACTTTTCATCCATCCTGAACTCTTCTGGCTCAATTTCTTCATTAAGATTTTCTTCTTCTTGATTCATGTAAGAATTAGTTTGAAATCTGACATGTAATATAATCAATTGTCATGTAAAGTCAAAATCCATTTTATATGTCAAATTAAATTCTGATTCTTTTGTGACACTATAACATATAGTATATTATCATGTTTACACACAAGATTAATTTGGCTCTAATTATATCAGCTAGAAGCCATCAAGTGACATTCTGTTTTCAAAACTGTGAAAAAGAGTTTAATAACTTCTTGATAACAGTAATACGATGCACAAATCAAAGATGCATCTATTTAATATGCATATTCAGTTTGATAGTTAGTTATTGTAATATTTAATTAGATTTTTGTGAAACTTTGAGTTTGGAGCAATTATGATCTAATTTACATCATATATCAGCATAAAATATGTTTTTGTATTTGTAAATACGTGTTCGTAGTTAGAAAATGTCGAAATATCCAATTATTTTATGATTTAATCGATAATATAGTATTAAATAATTGCCAAATATAATCAAATCATGTAACCCAAACAAATAGATGATAGTTTATAACAATACAATAGCTTATTCGTAAATATGAAGACCATCAAGGATGCAGAACCAAACAATGATGGCTGGAACGCAAAGAACTGTTGTCCAAAAAATCATTGTTGATGCAACACCTTCACCTAAGTGAGCTCCTGATGTTAACGAATAAGAAGCGACAGCTGTTGGCTGTGCACCGATAATCATGCACTGTCTAGATATTCTATTGTTCATGCCTAAGGCCTTGCACCATAAGCCAGCGAATATTGAGCCAACAAACATTCTAACGAACATGCAAAAGATAAATTGGATCCATCCGCACGAAATAAGGGAGTGCTGAGCAAGAAAAACACCCACGCATACCAAAGCAAGAGCGAAAACCATATCGCCAGCATATTGGAATAATCTGTCTAAATAAATAGGATATTCGATGTTACAGGCCGAGTAACATATTCCAATAACGTTACCGATCAAAATTGGGCTCTTTACGACGTTCAAAAGCACTCTTCCAATAATTTTGAATGAGAATTTTTCAGGAGGAAGTCCGTTTTCAACTCTCTTCTTGTTTCCTTCGATAACATTGTAGATACCAACCATGAACAAGAAGATTGGCGAAGAGATAAGATCATTGCAAATCATCATCATAGAAACCATGACGTTCTCCTTCGCAGGCCAGAGAGCGTTGAAAACTGGTATACCAGAAATAATGTAGTTGATGTACGCTGTAGGAAAGACTGTGGAAAGATACGTGGCCATCCTGTTCTTGAATGGATATAACATGATAAAAGCGACGGCGATGTAAGTAGAAATTGCCATTAAAGCGGCAATGCCGAATGGTTGGAAGTCCAATTCCTTGAGCTTCTTGGGTGCTATACCTCGTATAATCAGTGGCATGAAGCCTATATAGAACACGACATTATTCAACGGTGCCGAATCTTTGAGAGTAACTACCTTCAGTTTTGCAAGTACAAAACCGACACCAATGATGAGAAGCATGGATACACCAACCTGGATAACGTTAACATAGTTAACCATTTGAAAAAATGATCCTTTCACTTCATATACCGTATCAATCGAATTAAATGATCTCTCAAATATTCTGAGTCTTTCTCAAAAATTGTGAAGTCTTTTCAATGTATTTTCAAAAATTGTGAAACATTTTTTATCCTCCTCTGAAATGAGTCAAGTTTCATAACTTTGATCGCTTTAACCCATTTTATATCTAAATTTTTTTATTTTTGTTATACATACCTTAGATTGATTTAATATATGAGGAAAAAATGAAACAAAATTTTTCCAATTTTTAGTTGTTTTGTTCGTCCTCATTTTGAAATAATTGTGGAATAGATAAACAATGAGTTTTCTTCATTTGCTGATGCATTTACAATTGCAATAACATGTGCAAATATCATATTATTGCGAAAATTAAATTTCGATATTTGCAAAAACGTTGAAAATCGCGTTATAAACTTTAGTGTACCATCAGATCATCATTTTATACCATTATTTAATCTGTTAAATGTTTGTTCTTCTATTTATGCTGAATTCGTCATCTAAATCTCGAATTATTTCAACTGATACAGATTAAGGCATAATCCACTTGCATGATAATACCTTCCATTTTTATTTCAAACATAATTTTATGCGATAATTCTGAAATAAACGAAAAATATCGATTTTTTTGAGAAATTGTTTGCAACAAGAAATAGATTATTGAATTCTTCAATAAAGATAAGCTTCATAGTATGCTTACAATGATAACATGAAATAAACATTCTACATGTAAATTTTTTGTTGATAGTATTTTCGTCACGTAAAACTAAATTTTGCCATGTAAAAATTTCATTATCATATAAATGTTTTGTCACGTAAAAATATTTTTTGCTATGTAAATATTTTGTCATTTTTCAATAATATGAGTGATTTCAATATTAAGAACGGGCAAACTTCATCTATTTCTGAATTTGACAATCGATTTAATTCTTCGCAATATCAACCTAATCCAAACCAGCAATCAGAATTCCAACAAATTATACATGAACAAAGGGGAAACTCACAACAAGCTACTCAACAACAACCCCAAAACATACAAATGCAACCAAATTATCAACAACGTGAAAATATGATGTTTCAGCAAAGAAATCCGTCTACAAATCAATATCAAGTTCCACAAGGCTTTATGCCTCGAAATACATCTCCACAAGGCTATCAGCAAGGATATCCGATACATCCAAACTATCAACAAAGAAATTCAGGATTTCCGATTCGTAATCAGCCACCACAGAACTTTCCACAAAGAGGACCATCACCGCAAAACTATCCAGTACGAAATCAATCACCTGATCAGAATTTTTTGCAACGAAATAATTCACCCGAATTTTCAAGAGCACAATATAACATTCCACAGAATTATCCTGTTGTAAATCAACCAATTGGCGATTTTAACATGCCTCCAAATTTAAACATGCAGAATTTAGCAAATATGAATTCACAACGCTTTGAAATGAACAGAGGACCATCTCCACAAAATTACCCAGTGAGTAACCAACAGTTTCAGCCACAAAGAGGACCTTCTCCGCAATCATATCAAATTCGTAATCAATCTCCTGAACAGATGAATCAAATTCGAGGTCCTTCTCCACAATCATACCAAATGGGAAATCAAAATTATAATCCTCGAGGTCCCTCACCTCAATCTTATCAATTGCGAAATCAATCTCCAGAACAGATGAATCAGATGCGTGGTCCTTCACCACATTCATATTCAATGGGTCCTCAGGATTTCAATCCACAGAGAGGACCGTCTCCACAATCATATGGGATGATGAATCAAAATAATTTGAACAGAGGACCTTCTCCTCAATCATATGGTATGCGAAATCCTTCACCACAATCTTATGGAATTAGAAATCAATCACCAGAACAATTCAATCCACAACGTGACCCTTCACCACAATCATATGGAATGATAAACCAGTCTCCAGAGCAGTACAATATACAGAGAAATCCATCTCCACAATCATATGGAATTAGAAATCAGTCCCCAGAACAGTTTAATCCGCACATTGGTCCTCTTCCTCAGACATATAATGTAAGGAATCAAGTTCCTGAACAATTTGTTCATAATTTCCCTGAATCAAACCAAATGAATTTGCAAAGAAACTTTCCACAGGGATATGAGCAAGGATGGGATCAGCAGCAGCCACTACAGCAGTTCAATCCTGAAATATCTCATCCTTATGGATTTGATCCAATGTTCGGAAGAGCGGCTGAACGTCCACGCCAACAGTTAGTACAGCAAATTCCAGCAGCTGATCTTAATTCCAATGCTAGTTTGGTTCAAAAACCCGAATCAAAAGAACCTCAAAAAGAGGAACAAGAACCACCAAAATTATCTGATTCACCAAAAGAGCCGCCAAAACCATCAGATGCATGGAATGATTTCGAGAATTTCGCTATGAGAGAAGTTGATGATAATTTATCTGCTCCTTTCCAGCCTTTTGGCGGGAATCAGCTCGCTTTCGGTGCATTACCTAATCCTCAGATGGTTGCTCTAGTGAAGAAAGACGATGAAATTGGCTCACAAGATCTCGATGTTGGCTCATCAGAAAGCACTCAGAGTGATGCTAGCGTTGAAAGCAATCAAAGTGTTCAGTCTGCATCATCAGCTGTCTCAGAATCCCAATATTTAGACATCAACGGGGAATTTTTGGAAAGTCTCAGCTTGATGAGAACTGCTGGAATGACTGAGCAGGCATTATTTAACTTCCAGATGCTGCTGAATCCAGCGCCTCCACCTGCTGATCCAATCGAATTTGATCCTTCTTTAGCGAAACGCGTCATACCAATGCCACCGAGATTTTCAAGGACAGCTATGGGAGCCGAACTAAGAGCAAACTGCCAACAATTGCTCAACTATACATATGTTTTTAATAATATGTAACTCTATACTATTTATTTTTGTTTGTAATGTAAATTTTCTTTTTCATTTGCAGACAGGAATTTTCAGTCGAAAATCTAATTCGAATATAATATATGTCTATTAAGTTTTCCTGATGCTATAAATAGATCCAAATGTTTACTGAACACTCTATTAAAAGCTTTCATAATTAATGATATCTTTCATAATTAATGATATCTAAGCTAAATAGAGTTTTTTTTTAAAATGCAAAACTCTTGTATATCACATTCTACCTATACAGAAGTTGCTGAGTGTCATGCAAGAAAATGTATTTTCAATAATACAACATAAATGACGATCAATTTTTGCAACAACTAGTCTTATTTTCTGTCTAACTTTTTTTTTCGAAAACATTGATAAACTACAATAAAGAAATAAAAATAAATAAAAGATTTACATATATGCTATATCAAGGACTTTCTTACAAATATCATCAACTTCCTGTAATGACAGTGTTGCTCTCTTAGCGATCTCCTCTCTGACAGTTTGCGGCAGCTTGAGGTAGAGAATTGCCAGGTCGAGGTTGACCATTGTTGGGCATGGCAATCCGAAGTTGTTGTGCATCACCAGTCTGTGCGTTTCTGGCGAGAACTGGCCGACAGTCTCCATGTTGCTCTCTAATAACTGGAAGACTCTAACAGCTTCTTCTGGAATCTCAATGACGCCGACAAGTTGGCCTTCTTTCGTTCCGATGATGATGAGGCCGTTGTCAGCTGCAGCGATGGAAGTTGCTGTAGAGCAGATGGCATAGGAACCAGCAAGAACGAGTTCATTGACAGTTGTGTTGTGGAAATCACTGTACCTGAACTCAAACAAAGCTCCAAAGTCGTCAAGTCCGAATATTCTCCTATTAGAGATCAAAACTTTGACAATACTCATCGCGATTGAATTTCTTGCGATTTCGACGAAATCTTCGTTCTTCCTGTTATACTCGACAAGTGAAACACTCTGAAGCTGATCACCAATGACGACAGTGTCTCCTTCAGCAGATATACAGCATGAAGCGCCAAGTGTCTGATAAGTTGTGATTTGCTTGAGTTTGATTTCTGAAAGCGAAACAGGCCAAACTCCGAGAAGCTCAATCGAGTCTGGATAAGCGACAATGAACGAATCTCCGAAAGAAACGATGCTGAAAGGAATCTCATGGAGCTGATAATCAGATCTTCGCTCAAGGCATCCATGTATTATCTGATATAGTTTCAGTTTGTTGCCGAAAATTGCTCCGAGAAGCATTTTTCCGTCGTGTTCTAAAACGGCCATCGAAATGAACTTAGACTTCTCATCCGGATTGATCCTGTTCTCTGATGGCTTCAGCGGGTGCTGCGCAACGCAGAGTTCTCCTGTTGCAAGGTATTGTATGAATTCGTTGTTTGGAGTTCTGACGCAGAAATTGATTTCATCGTCGATCAAGTCGCACCTCACTTCTGGCTCCGTGTTTCCGATGCTGTAGATCGTGAGAACGTTGTTAGACACAATGCAAGCTGTTCCCATCAAAAGGGACGCTTGAGTGAACCCGCTGCACGAAAGTGTCCACATTGCTCCGCCGACGAACATAACCGGTGTTTCTCCGGATATGCAGAAACCTCTCGGCGTCGGGCAAACGCCTGTGTGCAAGCCTGGGCACTGCACACGCTTCTCAACGAGGTTCATGTCGACAGTGATGATGTCGTCGCACTCAAGGACGATAACTAAAACTGTTTGGTCGAAGAAAGCGGCAACAGCAGGAATATCATCTATCTGCTTCAAAACTTTCGATTCTTTGTCGACGAGAGTAACTTTGCGCTGCGACCATGAAACGAAAGCAAATCTCTCACCAGCAAGATCAGACGCTGCATTGCTGGTATTGATGTTATCGAATGAATATTTGACTTCTCCATCAATGTATATATCGATTTTATCATTAAAAGTGACTGTCGCAATTTTTCCATTTATTGAGCAACTCAAAGCCCTCTTCTTGAAGACTGTCGACTTAGTTTCGTAAACGATTGCTTCCCTTGTGACCTGTATGTATCCACCTTCAGTCACGTTGAAAGCAAGAGTCTGGCCATCAGCTAGATCTGGAATTACTGTCGGATTTATTCCATCTTTGTTGAATTCTGCTGCGACGGTTTTTCCTCCATAAGTAGCCACAAATATGTTTTCTCTGTAGAGCCATATGCCCTGGCAGCCTGGGAAAGGCATCTGCGCGACATCAGAAAGCTGGATCTCTCTGGTGAGGTGGGCTGCATATCTTCCCGCGCAAAGACAGTCGACTTGCGAGCTTCCGACTGGAATAATCTGTCTTATTGATCCAGATGATTCGAATAGTGTATTTATCATTAATTTTGGAGGATATTCGCTGTCATCAATATGAATCATCGAAGAAGTGCCATCTGAGCCAATTGCAATAGCGCATTTATCATTATATCTGATAAGAGCTGCTGCGTTGCTGATTTCAGAGACTTTAAGAATATCTATCGCAATTGGTAAAACTCTCAACACGCAGATCTCTCCATTTTCGTTTATTGTCAGGTAGAAGTCATCTTTCATCTTGCACATTGATATTATAGGCGCCATCGTGTAAATTGTTGAAGATTGAACTTGAGGCGAAGATGTGACGATAAAATGGACTTTGCGCGCGATATTTGTTGATAATGCGATTACTGTTGACTCGTTGATGACTTTGATGAAGTAAACATCTGATTCGAAGCCAGCAGTAAAATTAGATTTTGGTGTGAATGTTTGCATTGATTCATCTGACTCATAGGCCTGCATTTTTGTTCCTCCTGTGAATGTCTCATAGAGGACAATTAATCTGACGCAAATATCATCAACACACATAATTCCAAAATCGATAATGCTTTTACAGCAAACTGGGCAGTTAAACGAAGCGAGTAACCTTGAATATGGAGAAATTCGATAGTATTGTATTGTTGTTTGGCAAATTTGGACGCATAAAGCTTTTGGACTGACTGCTATGCGGAATGGCGGGTCAATTTCGACTCCAACTGAAGATTTCATGTCTCCGGATTGTACGGTTGTGATCTCTCCGTTATTTACGCGAAGAATTGAAAAACGGTAATCTGATAATAAGACTAATAAATTTGCTTGCGTGTCTTGCGGATGCCTGAGTGGTATTACTCGAGCAATATCGCCAAATACTTGGTATTCTACTATTAAAATTGGAGAATCATCATTTATTTTGTAAAATTGAAGGAGGCTTCCGTGAGCAATTACGAGAACTTCCGAATCAGGGAAAAACTCCTTCAACAATGCCCCATCGGTGTTTGTTGTTGGTTGACAAAGAGATATAACACCGTACGGCATTGTCACTTTTAGACTAAAGCAGGGGTTGTCACCAGACCCTACAATTTTTTTCATCTATCATTATCTATTATTGGTATGATACACACACATGTTTCTATATAAAAAACGCCTTTGTAAACAGAATTTGCTGTATATGTATGCTGAAATATTTCTTCTACATCAAAACCTCCTATATTTGGACTTTCAAACTAAAACAGGGGGTTGCCACTAGACCCTACAATTTTTTTTCATCTAGCATTATCTATTTTTGGTATGATACACACACACGTTTCTATAAAGGTGAGGACACCTGGTCTTCCCAGTGTAATCGCCTACCATAATATACGCCGAACATTAAACTGGTGAATTTTTGACTAATCTGTCAGATTTTGAGTGTCCGCACCTTTGTTTCTATATGAAAAACGCCTTTACAAAAGGAATTTGCTGTATATATATGTTGAAATATATCTTCTACATCAATATCGCCAATTTCAAAAATCAAATAAACTCGGGACAATTTTCATTAAGACAAAGTTCCTATTTCAAAGGCAACAGAATTATCTATTGATCAAAAGCATAGTGTACATGTTTTGTCATCACATATATTACTCACAGTCCCAGTTTCAAATTTTTTGCAGAAAATTTTTTAGAAATTAAATTTATATCATTATTACGCCATATCTTCGTAACTAAATCTTCTATTTTACAATTATACCTCGATAACCACATTAAAATATATGTAAAAAGAATATATAAATTTTGGGATTTTTTTTTTGTAGAACTTTTGATGAAACTATAATAGACTCTTAGTATACGCGCATGTGATCAATTCATTTAATCAAATTGCAAAATCAAAACAAAAATTTAAAAATACACTATTTGCCTAAAGATACATATACATTGTCTTTACAATTTTCCCAGAATACCTTTACATAATGAGAGGATCTTCATTTTCAGCAAGTAAAGCATATTCTCGTAAATTTCTCGTTTAATCACGGATTTTATGTGTAAACTATACTTTTAGCTACTAATTATGCTATTTTTAATGAATATTTTTGTTTCAACGCTTGTTAATCAATCAATATTGAAATTTAGGATAAATTATCTACTTTTATTTCTATAAAACACAAACATTAATAATTTACTAACAAAAAATTGAATTACTTCGGTCTATTGTACTTCCTCGGCTGTGGATGCTTTGGTGTCAATGATACTGCTGTCACATGTTTCGCGAGTTCTTCCTGCATCGATGCAATCGAGTTTGGCGTTCTTGGGGCAGATGTCTCTGATTTTCTTTCGCGTGTAGGTGTTGACTGCTTTTGTTTTCTTTCAGTATTAGATCTGTCGTGAGTTGGAGTTGAAAATTTGTTTTCTGACTTTGTGGAGATCGGCGGAGGTTTTTCTGTTGCTTTGCGGAGTATCTTTGTTGGAGTGTGTACTTGTACTTTTGAAACAACAGGCGATTGTGGTACAGTAGGTTGAGATATCAATTCATAAAACTTCAAAACGTATCTTTGCTGAGGTCCGATGATTGATCCTGGTCTGCAAATCCTTATCCATCCAATTGCTTCATCACCATCAAATCCAAAGTTCTTAATCATATAACAAGCAGCTAATGTTCCTGTTCTACCCAATCCAGCTTTGCAATGAAGCGCTACGACGTCATGGCCTTCAACTATATCGAGGAACTTGTTAAGGATCTCGTTCGGAGGGACTGAGCCGTCCAAGAAGTATAATTCCGTATGTTTGAATCCAGCATTGACAAATAGCTTTTCATCATAGAATCTCTGGCATAATCTCACTATTCTTGTAATACCACGCTGTTTAAATATCGGAATAAGCTCTCTGGGAGTTGATACTGTATAGCCGCCTTGAATCTTATTGGTTGCATATGGAGATGCAAACGCTAACAGTTTCCCTGGGATTAGCCAGTTCATATCACCATTCTCAACCTGCTCATACTTGATCGTTTCAGCCGGATTGAAATTATCAGGCCTATACCAGCCGAGTTGCATAGCTTTATGGAGTCCTTTGAGACAATGGAGTACAGTTAAGTCGTATGTCGATGGAAAAGACGAAGCATCACGGTAAGGTTTGAGAGATGATGCTAAATGTTGGACCGGAGCAAAGGCATCAGTAGGGCTTAGGTTATTATGTATCATATTATATGCGGAAATAAACAAAACAGCGTTGGCAATCTTTTGTGGAGTGAAACCGCAAACGTATTGAACAGTTTCTTTATGAAGAGACAGATAATGATTCACTAATACGCAGAAGTTATGGATATGTGACAGCTCTGGTGGACCAAAATCCGAGAAAAATGGTAAATACTGGAATCGATCATCGTTATCTATGCTAAAACTGAATGTAGTTGAAGTATTCGCAGGCTGGATTCGAAGGACTGAGAAAACGAGTCTATCTTTGATAATAACAATATTCTGATGTGGTTGTGGTAATGTGTGCATCTATAATTTTTTTTCCTAAACGCATTTTTCATATTTTATTGTTTTTGCGAATCTGCACATTATAATACACCAGAACGCAAAATACAACAAAATTTTGGCGATTTTCATCGTAAAATTTTTCAGCTCTTGACACTAAATTTACATTTATCAATCAGGACATGACAAAAGCACAAAATTCGGGAAAAAGTTTGATAGCATACATTGTCCTGATGCTCAAAAAGAAGGATTTAAGTTCATGTTGGAGTGATACAAATTCAGCACAATGCAATTATAATTATACAGATACTTGCAAAGAGACTAATAATCAGACATAAAGAAAATCATGACAATTTTGTTGTAAATAGTTTACAAATCAATTTTAATTATTTACATGTCAGAAATAATTTTACAAAACAAAAATGATATTAAATTAAAAGTGACAAATAACGTATATAAAATGTCTATACCTGGAAAAGGAGCTCGTCATATTTCATCAATTGCTGCCAGCTATGCTACGATTACGTCACCTCCTATTGATCTCTCCATGAGAGAATTGCGCGAATTTAGCGAAATGAAGATCGAAGAAAATCAAAATGCAGGCGAGTATCAAAAACTCGTTAAAAAGTACGGAAAAGACAACGTTATAATTAACGCCATCAGACTAAATAACAATAAAATCTCAGGCTGGGTCAATTTTATTACATCTCTTAGAAGCATGGTAGAAATCACACAAATTCAGTGGCTCGACTTATCATTCAACCAGTTACAGACAATTGAACCAACAATCGGCAGACTTCGCGGATTAGTTAAACTCCATCTCCACGCAAACAAAATCACCGACATTCTAGACGTCAACAAGCTCGTAGAACTCGAAAACCTCCGCGATCTTACACTGCACGGAAATCCAATCGAAGATAGAGGAAGACTGAAATACAGAAATTATATTATTTCTGTTCTTCCGAACCTTAACTCATTAGATTTCACATCCTTGACTGCTCGCGACAAAGCTATCGCAAGCTCTTTCTGCTCTAACAAATCTCTGAAGAAGACCGTTTTCACAGAAGCTGAGCGTGCTGAAAGGAAGCGCGAATCGGAGAAGTAATGAACTTCTGGCAGTTTTTTTCTATGTTGCTTTTTATTTCTTTAATTAAATTAATTATCTTTTAAAATATTTATTTTTAATATGCAGCTAATATTGACTATCATTAGCCAACTTTAAACCGGTCAATATTTTGAGTAAATTAGTAATTAATAAATCAAAAAATTAATTAAACGATAATAACAATATAAAATAGTGTAATATGGTTTTATAGGGGATTAAACATGAAATATATAGTTTACATGTAATTTGGAAAAAGTTATTCAATTGATATCGAAAAATTATAAATTGAATGATTTGACTAGGAAATATATGATGGATATTAAAAAATACAAACAATTTTATTGAAAATAATAAAACAAAAAATAATATTAGAAAATAACAGAATTCCTTCTGAGTTTTGCCTGTTTTCTATCCCACAGGCTTAGTCCGTAGAATGATGTAAAGCATGTAGGAGCTATGCTTGTCTCGTATTCGTTGAGCATCCTCATCCTTGGCCTGTCGTGTAACTTTTTAGCCAACAGATCGTTTGAAGACTTGTTTCTTATGATAGTGAACTTGGGGAATTTCTCTTTCGCTCGCTCTTCAGCCTCTCTCTGGTCCAATATCTTGAATGACTCCGGCTCATCATCGAGAGTTATTTTTGAGGATAGAGATTTATCATTCTTCCTCTCCTTCATTTTCATCATTTTAGATTTGTCTGAATGACCAGTACCTAAAATACTCGACAAGTCTGCAGAGACATCCATTTCTGTTGTATTCGCCATGAGTTTAGCCAAGAGTTCTTCCTCTTCTCTCCTTTGCAAGTCCTTCTTGTTAATGAGCGGCGAGTTTGGTTCTTCTTTCTTGATGATTTTCTTTTTGACGACTTTTCGCTTCGGTGTATCTGGATGCTCGACTTCTTCTTCAGTGATACTTGAAATCGTGTTGTCTATCTCGAATCTAGCTTCTGAAGCTCTTCTGCCTATTGTCCTTCTCTGCTTTCCTTGTCCGAGCCTGTTTCCTGCTACAGCTTTCGGCTTGGTAGACTCAACAGACATGTTTGACGTCGAGTTTTTGGCTGAGCCTCTGTTTGATTTTGATAATTTCGTTGTTGAAGTTACAGGATCTTTGACAATAGGGATAATTTCTTTGGATTTTGATACAAGTGAGTTTGCGTCTTCCTCTTCTTCATTGTCTGATTGTATTGGTTCCATTTTTATTCCTGAAATGAGTTTGTTGTTTGTGTCGCCTAAGTCGATTTTTTCCTGCGACTTGCGAAGATTGACACTCTGGCGTGAGCCAGTTTTATCACTCTTCTTTCCTTTGGATAGCTTCCTGTCGTTTTTCTCAACTTTCTCATTGTTTCTTGATCTAGGCGGCCTCTTTTTTGCTTGCTTATCTTTCATTTTCGCGAGATCAATATCTCCGATTTCTTCAGCGATTTGTAGCTTAGGAGTTTCTTGTCCACTCGTCGACTGGCTTCTGTGGGAAGTGATAGTGATTAGTGGGTCCTGTTTAGGAATTTCTAGTTCAGGAGCAGGTTCTTCTGGTGGTTTCGTTTCTTGTGGCTCTTCAGTTGGTTTGTTCAAGTTCGACAAAACTTCGGATGATTGTGTTTCTGTTTCATCTGATGTTGTTGAATACAATTCTTCTTCCTCATCCTCTTCTTCTTCATCTTTTCCTTCGACTTTCTCTTCTTTAGCATCTTCTGTTTTTTCAGCTTTTTCTTCCTCTTCTCCAATTGTTTCTTGTTTCTCTTCGACTTTTTCACCTTCTTCTTGTTTTTCTTCTTCTTCCTCTTCTTCTGCTTCAAGCTTGGAGACTTCTGCTACGCTTGTTGCATCTGTTGTAGTGTAATTTGTCTCTGTTTCATAGTTATCTTCTTCGACATATTCCTCTTCTTCTTGTTTTTGTTTTTCTTCTTCAGCTTTTCTTCTCTTTTCTTCCTCTTCTTCTTCAGTTCTTCTTCTTCCTTCTGCATCTTGTTGTTCTCTTTGAATTCTTGCTTGTTCTTCGGCTTCTTCTTGTGCTCTTTCTTCATCTTCTCTCAACCTGTGTATTTCTCCATCAATGTCAACATCTTCATCTTCTTCTTCAACATTTTCTTTATCTTGTTTTTCGCCTCCTTCTTCCTTTATTGTCGGTTCTTCTTCTTTAATAGCTGTTGGAAGATTTTCTTCTTCATCTTCTTTGATTGTCATGTTATTGAATTCCTGGGATTCATCGAGTTCTTCGAGTTCTGTGATTGAGTTTAAGCTGCTTGAATTTCTTCCAAGTTTGTCGAATTTCGGCGATTCAGGAAGTTTGATTTCCGGCTTCTTCTGCTCAATCACGCCGCTCACAGAATGCATTGATCCATCGCTGTCTTCGATATTTGTCGCTTCGTATGGCAAAGAGCTGAAACTGCCTCTGCTAGCCGACGAAACTTGGGTCGGAAGATTGTCGATGATGTCAGGAAGATCTGCGACAGATGTTTCTGGAGGATTGTCTCCAGTGTTTTCAGGTACTTCTTCTGGGATTCCCGTAGTTGTCGACTGTTTGTCGTCATCAATCGCGCTCCTCCTTGAATCCAATAATGAGATAGTTGAACTATTGTTCGACAAAGTTTTCTGGTGGAAGGACAAAAAGTTGACAGTTGGCTGCCATTTGGGCTGCTCAATCAGTGTTTCGTCTTCGATTAAGCCGACATCTTCCAGGACTTCTTTGAGCGCCTTGAAGTCATTCCTCTTCAGATGCTCTTCAACTTGCATGACACTTGCTGATTTAGGCCTGACAACTTTAGGAGACTTCGGTGGAACCAAAATTGATCCCTCGGTTGATGCAGGTGAATCTAAAGGCTCAAGATCGTTCTCTTCCATGATTGAGCCTTCAGGTATTGCTCCGAGATCAAATAATTCGGATGAAGACTCATTAATTGATGGCAAGAAGTTTTTGCCGAGACTCAAAGAGTTGTTGATGTCGTTCAAAGTGAATAAACCGCTTGGAGGAGATCTGGGTCTTCCCTTGCCAAACGCTGCGTTTCCGTAGCCAGCGACAGTGAATCCCTTCAAGTCCTGCGGGATTCCTGACGATTCCATCGGAATTGTGTCTGCCAAAGGAGTCCATTCGGGAAGTGGTCCAAGCCTGTTCAAATTCAGGCTCTTGAGATCATCAGATGACACCGGCGGCGCGTTTTTGATGAGATCGGCGAGTGGATTGTCACTGCCTCCGTATATATCATTCAAGATCTTAAGTGAAGGAGAGTTTTCGACAAGTTTTTGTGCTCGAGAATTGTTATTATCGAAAATGTTGAGTCCCTGCATTGAAAACAAACTTGCTGATGAATCATTTCTGTTATCGAACAAGTTAGTATTGTTGATCAATTGTATTGCTGAAGAAGCCTTGAGTTCACTGTTGCTTCCACTACTTGGTTTGATGACTGGTTCTATTGGTTCGCCAAATGTATCTTCTTCCTCTTTATGCGGTTCTTCTTTCGGTTTCTTTCTATCAGGGAATAACTCGTCTTCGATGTTGACATATCCTGAAGGATCGAATTCATCTGCAGCCGAATCATATTCTTCTATTCTTGCCAACTGCTGACCCCTACGTCCGAAAATGTTGTCGACGAAATTTCTTCTTTTTTGGATTGATTCTAATGTTTCTTCTTCCTCCTCCTCTTCTTCATAATAACCAGGCGAGAGGTCCAAGAACTGCTCAGACAGAGAGATGTTCTTGATGTGTCCTTGCACTGGCCTGTTGTGGAATTTGACGCCTTCCCAGTGCATGAAATCTGAGCCGCTCATAGACTGAGAGTATTTTTTGGGAATCCTCGGCCCGATGAAATCATTGTAATATGTCGGCTTGATGTTGTGGAAATGTCTGGCTTCTGAGCCACCGATAGAGACACCGTTAGGCATCAATGTCTGGATAGGAGTGGCAACTTGTTGCGTTAGGTGTATAATAGGCTGACTTTTCTTTTCTTCATGCTTTTTAAGTGTTTGCAAAGCTTTCTGGAAGATCTTACCTGGAACATTTATACCGCTAGCGTTGTAGGCTGCTCTCGTTGGATCATCGACTTTAGGATTTGCGAGTTGTTCAAGAATTTCTGCTGTTAATTCGTTCGTTTGCACAATTGTTCCATCTTCCATTTCTATCTCGAAAATTCTCGCTTTTCTTTTCTGTCTGTCGCGTTTTTTACGATTTCCGATTTTGATTGGTTTAATTCTCTGCACGTATTCTTCGTCTTCGTCATTTTCGTTTTCATTGATTTGACTCCTTTGTGTTGATGCTTGCGAAGAAGTCTGCGATGGTGTGAGTGGAAGTTTTTTGCCTTGCTTTGATTTTCTTTGTTCCCTCATCTGCCTGAAGACTTCTTTTGGCACAGATTTAACATCAACTGTCAAGAAGAAATTGTAGAAGAATTCTTCATCAACTTCTTCGACTTTCTTCTTGCTGATTCTCTTGATTTTCTTCTGTGGTGCAAAAGCAGCAGCAACTCTCGGATCATTAGCAATTAATTTCTTGATGATATTCGCGTTGTGTTCCATAACTGCGTCAGCGTCTTTCTGCGTAGCAGTGAACAATTCGCCTACAGATGGACGAGAATCGATGTTAAATGTGTATGTTTCTTCGCCTTCGACGATGATTTTAGGATGACCGTTTTCGAAAACTAAGTCCATCCGCTTGCGTCCACCAGGCGGAATGTCCGGATATCTCAGCGGTGGATCCTGTACAACTGTCGGCTGATTGAAAACGCTGGAACTGTCAGATAGCATGTCTGTTGAAGAACTAGAAGCTGATGACGAGAAATAACCAGCTTTAAGTGTATTAGTTGTCTGAGCGAAAAACCCTGATGCAACAATATCTTCGTCTTCTTCTTCTGACGGAATTTCTTTCTTCTCTTCTTCCTCTTCTTTCTTAGGTGTGTGAGGAGGAGAAGGATAAACTCGAACGAATTCAGGCCAATCCAATAACCTTATGTTTTGGTCGACGCCTAAAACTATCATCAGTTTTCCCGTGTAAAGAAAAGCCATCTCGTGATTTGTCGTGTGTTTTGGCGTGTCTTTCGTGTATTGTACAAGTCCTGTTATGCAATTCGCTATTGTAAGAGTGTCGTTTGTTCCTAAAGAAACAACGAAACCTTCCAGTTGTTCTTTGGCGATTAATTCTTGTCCGCCTTCGAATTTCAGCAAATCCATCGAAGAAATAATTGACGTGAAAGCAGAATTGTGAAGTTTCATGTTGTGCAGAAGCACGAGGCTTGGATTTCCTTTCAAGTCTTCGACCAGTTCGTAAACTTTTCCTTTACCGTTGTCTAAGCAAACAACCAGCAAGTTTTGCGTCGCGAAAACGAAAGTTTGGCCAATTTCGAATTCATCTAATTTCAGCGAAAACAGTTCATCGAAAGAAGCTTCGCCAACTCTGTAGATATGAATAACAACATCTTCTAAACCGACGACATACTTTCCATTTGGAGTCCTCTCCATGTGAAGCATGCCAATGTTCGATATCTTCCAGCTGCCGATGTAATCCCAGCAAGTTGGGCAGTGCATGACGATGCCTCCATTTGATGTCGACGTGAATAACAATGTTGTCACTCTTTTACATTTCTTGCAGTAGCTGTGTCTTACTGTCATTACGCTCTCCATCGGCAGCATCGAGTCTATCCTGTTGCCTAGCGTTGGCTCGTTCATTTCGAACAGCTGCTTATTTGTCGTGTTGAAACATTTGATTTCACCGTTCGAAAATCCAACATAAATAATTCCTTTGTGCAAAACCATGCTGGAGACTGGAACTGAGATCGTGTGAGGTTTTCCTGTGTTAGCGACAGGCATAGTATCTAAATCGAACACAGTGCTCTCGTGGGTATCAGCATACAACTGGTGAATGATGTTGTTTTTGCTCAGTGCAAAAATTTTTCCGTGGTTGTCGACGAGGATAGAAACGACAGTATCTGAGCATATAGAAAGCTCTTTCGGCGCGAAACACGCTTGGAACTGCCTGATGACTCCTCCTTCACTCTGAAACACCCACGATTTCGTTTCTGTCTTATGTGTGATTGCCGATTGTAAGTCAATAACTGATTCGACATCTTTCATATCTAACGGAACAGATGGTTCAAGGTTATATGAACCAATTAAGTTGCCAGTCATCATGTTGTAGCGCCTGATGACTCTTTCGTGAGAAACAGTGATGATTGAGAGAGAATCGAGAACAATGTGAATTGGACCGAGTCTAACTTGATCAATTGTCTGTGTATTTAGTGCGCTTTTCTCAAAAACTTGCCATGTCTTGACTATGCCGTCTGTTGCAGCAGTAAAGAACATCAAGTGCTCTGGAGAATAACTAATTCCAGAAATATTCGCTTTATGACCTGTCGCAAACTTCTGCAGAAGGCTGCCATCTTTCATTGACATGATGTAAACGTCAGTTCCTGACGCGCCAAATAGAATTTCTTTGACATCATCGCAAACTAATTGATTCATCCATTGACTGTTGTGACGAGTGGTCCATTTGCCTTCCCACTCGGCTGCTGTGCCTGAAATTGATGTGTGAGCGTGAACTTCTAAAGCTCTCATCCATCCAAAATTTCCTGATAAGTAAAGTGTTTGAAATTTCGGTGACCAAGACATCGCAAGAACAATAATTTTTGTATCTAAACTCATTGTTGGAACTTGACGTAAAGTATCATCGAATGCAATTAAATTTCGTCGATTTTTAACCATTAAGAAGATTGCTTTCGAAGGATATAACGGCGTGTATATCGGATGTAGTAGCGCGAGTGTTTCATGACTGATGAAATCGCATTCCTTCAGCAATTTGTGGAGTAAGAAATTATATAATCTGAATTTAACGCCATCGAACGTCAGCAGATAGGACATGTCCTCGTACGTACTGACAGTCCACTGCTTTACCGGATATGGATGTGCAAAATCGTGCTGATGTACGAAAAATGCATCCATTTTCGATGTAGCACGTTTTTTCTCCCAAATCAATATTTTCTAAAATTGCTGCAATATTTATCATTTACATATGATACTGATACTAAATAATATAAAATTAAACGAATTTAACATTTTGACACTTACATCATTACATGGCAAAGTCCCAATCTACACGGTAATAATCGGTTTACATGGCAAAATTGAAGCTTTCTGAGTCCTGAATTAAATCTTATGCTTTGCCTTGTGTATTAGGTGCCATAAGTTCACCGTAAGCAAATCCATTATATACAAAATTACATATTGATTAATCAAGATTTTATTATCATTTATGTTGATCACGATGTGTGCTTAAAGACGACAAATTGGGTTAAATTTTGTGTTTTATTATGGGTAAAAACAATATTAAACAAAATAATATAAAGAAAATCTATGTATTATTAGAGGACTAACATGGAAGTAATGCTTTTTGCATTGATAAATGATATATGATTAAAGTTGGTTGAGAAATATCTAATCGAAAAATTGAAAATTGCTAGTTAAGAGTTTCTATGGAGTATACAGTTGTTCCACGGATAACACAAGATTGTGTTATTATTGGAGCTTTGTCGTATGGCGTAAATATTTCAGCATCTCGAATAGTTAAATTCATAAAGTGATCAAAACCAGTTAAAACGCCTTTGACTATTCTATCCTTGTTAAGTGTCACTTTAACGTCTTTTTGTATGTGTTCTTTAAGCTCTGGATAAGGAGGCTGCGCTTGCATGATCAATTTACGTGTCGGAAAGTTCCTTTACATGCCAATTAAGTTTATTAATGATAATTTACGTGTCGAATATTTACTTTACATGTCAATAATTTATGAATTTACCAAGCTGTTTACTGCATTATAACTATAAATGGTGAGAATTTCAGCTTATATTGCCATAGACTTATATATAATATATTTATAGATGTACATTTTTGTCTACGGAGTTTATGTTCAGTTCTCATTATTTATCTAGATATTGAAGAATCTAGTGTGAATAAAATTAAATTATAAGAATGAGTTTTTCTCCATTGGTATCGAGAAATGTTCAGAAAGGTACAATTCTGTTTGTTGATAATATCATTGCTGAAGCAATTGCTCTGACAGGAGGAATAAAATCCATAGTTCCAAGCGTTTATTCTTCGATTGTTTCTATTGAAAAGCCATTAAAAGAAATACAAGCACTAATACAAAGATTGAGCGCTGTTATTCCGTTAGAACACTTTGAAATATTCATTGGGTCTGAAATTTCATACTTTCGAACGCAAATTGTTGAAATTTCTTCAATCGAAGAATACGATATCATGAGAATATACACAACAAATGTTAATGAACAAGGAAGTTGTTTACCTGAAAAACTACAAAATAGAATCGAATGCATCCAAAACTTTTACTTCCAATTGATTTCAAATGTGTTTATATCGACTACAATTAAGATAAACATTCTAGAACAGATTGCTCAATTCGATGAAACTCAATCACAAAATATTTTAAATATGATCACGAATTTCATCAGAAATCATGGCTCACCTGTTGTTAA